>JAWZYV010011792.1:0-287500 GCA_038373885.1 Cheiracanthium punctorium
ATCTAAAATTTGTTAAAATGGCTGCAAACAACGCCTATCTCAATAATGAAATTTCACGAGGCACTTAAATAAGAAAACTGAATCTTTATGCAAATGAAATATAATTTTTTTATAAAAATTAAAGTATCTGAAAGTACACTATATTGCATAAAAATAACTAGGGTGGGTGTCTTTGCTATGACTGTGGCAAGATGTTAGGATAAATCCCTCTCTTTAGTGAGACGAAGGGCTTTGACTGAGGAAGACCTAAAGAATTTTTTGTCGAAACGATCGTATCGTCTTATAAGTAACATTTTATGTGTGTTTTCACGCAAAGTTTTTATTTATTTTATCGTTTAACACTAGCATTTCGAATGTTTTTTTTTTTTTTCGAAGATGTTAGGATTTTTCTACCCGCAAACCAAGTCTTACATTGTTATCAGAACTAATGAACTTTCTAAAAGAAGATAAATTTCCCATAAAATAAGTTTCACAATCCAAAAAAAGTTTATTATTCTAAGTCTACTAAATAGCTATATCAAGGACAGGTGCACATGATACGGGCACTGTTGTTTTTTATCGAAGGTGATAAGTACTTTTTATGTGTGTTATTATACAAAGTTTTTATTTATCTCATCTTTTAACACCAGTTTTTTTTTAGAGTTTTTTGTTACAGTGGTTCCTTATTTTACAAATCATAATATTTTTAGTTCCACAGTGCAATTCTTAGAAAATCAATCAGTTTTCGATTAAAATGGATAAAGTTGGTTTAAAAAATAGTATGTTTTCCTAATTTAGTATTTCCTCATTAAAAATGAATTTCAAAAAATTTATAGTAAACTATTTTAATATTTAAATATACCCATATATATATAAAGAAGTAGTTTTTTCTGTTTATAAAAGTGGAGGTATAGCAAAAATCGAAAAAGCAAATCATCTATATTTTGAACTTGTAAAAAAGAAGACCGCTAAACTTTTTTAAAAAGCATTAATGACTTCGATATTTTTTGCTTTACTGATTTTTAGTTCTAACTAGATCAAAAGAAAACTGGATTTATAATTAAGCTAATAAAACTATGAATATTTTCCCTAATTTGGTGTAGTGTGTACTTTTAAAATCATTTCTGGAATTTATTTATTATTACTTTCGTCAAAATTTATCACAGTTCTACGAACATTGATATATAAAGATCACAAGTGTAATTTACCAGTGAAACTTGGGATGATAGACTAGCATTATATAGATATTTTTCCAAAGATTTTTCCGCTCTAACATAAAATGTTAAAAAGTTTTTTTTTTTGTGGGGGGGGGGGATCTAGACATGTTTGTTATGGCCTTATGAAGTGTGACAGAACACACATTCTTAGTCTATGGGAGACACAATGAAGTATTCCAGCTTACTCAAAGAAGTATTTCTTCCAAGATCTTTTTGCTAAACTATTCAACGTGATTTTTGATATTTTATGCACCAAAATAACACTGAAAATGAATACCAAGACAACCAACCTAGCTCTCTCAGAAAACCTTGACACTGTTTCAGAAAGTTTATATTACTTTAAACTAAGTGCATCACTGAGCGAGTCTTTTAAATTTATTTTGATCAAAAAATTTATTTTTCCCACAATTTCATTTTTATTTCAAGAATCAATGCTTACAAAGTTTGGTTTTTCAATGAAGTTAAGTTTAATACAAACTTTGGGTTTTGTTTATCTTTTTATTGTCTTTTGTTTTAAAATATGTCTTCTAATGTTTTCTGTCTTATATGTCATTTAATCTTTTCAAACTACCTTTCCAACATTATTCTTCACATATTCATTTACGATAATACGAAAAATCATGTTTCAACCGTTTAGTGAAATATTTATTTATTTATCTAATAGGAAATCGCAAGTAGCTTATTTTAGCAACGCGTCATTCCTTTAAGTTTTTAAAATAAAAATAAATTAACTTTGAGTTAGATTTTATCACCAATTATAATTTTCTCCGAATAATCCACAAGCTTTCCATGTGAAACAATCTGCGTGTTTATATATATATATATATATATATATATATATATATATAAAACACAAACATGTACTGAATAGTTATATTTCATTAAAAAGTCGCAAATGTCAATACTTGAACAAATTTACAGAGTGATCTAAAGAAATTAATATTTTTCAATAAGAGAAATATGCCTGTAAGAGAGCATATTTTCAACCTAATCGTACATAACATTGAAAGTTATAAGTGGTTCGATATTTCCTTTTGTTTGCGTGTGGGATTACGGTCGATTATCTACTAGGAATCTAGGGCGATTGGAGGGGGGTGGGGTCCTCCATTCTCGATTGAAATACATGGAAAACGCGTGATCGGTGCATCGGTCTTTACCCTGTCTTGAAAAGCAATGAAGTTTTCGATAGGAATTTCGATATCATCACGGTAAAAAAAAATTCGGAAACGTTACCCCAAAAAATAGGGCAGCTCTTGTAGCTCAAAATTGCGGAAACGTTTCCGAACCATTCGGGTAAAGTATTTAGAAACGTTTCTGCATATGTAAATATTTACATATTTTCCTGCTTTTTAAGGTAATGTTTCTGGAAAAGATGGGTAACGTTTCTGTATATTTTGAGTAACCTTTCCTAGTATTTCACAAAGGTTTCCGAATTAACGAGTAACCTTTCTGAGTTTTTCAGAAAATATTATATGCACTAGATGAATGCACCAAACTCTAACGGAAGGAGCGCCCAGAACCAGCGATCAGAATCGAACCCAGGACTGACGGGCCTATAGGACGGCACCTTACCTCGACGTTATGATTTTCTTGCCGGGAAATGCTTTAAAAGTAAACTGACAGCTGTTGTGGGATGGCTTGTTTTGGAAATTTAAAATTTTTTTGAAGTATTTTATAAATGGACAGAAAATACCATAATTAATAAATATAAATTAAAAATCTTAAATCTTTTTTTTTTCCACATAAATTATTTTCAAGAGATAATGTGCTGTTTTATTTAAGTATTCATCCAGCGACGTCACCTGATGACTGGTCACAAATAAACTTCGCTGTGACCACACAGTGGAGTTACATCACTCACAAGTTTCCAGACCCTTATTATCGCATGGGCGAATCGGGACTTTGCCCAGGGCCCCCAGTTTAAAATGTTGTTCTGAAATATTCTTTTATATGTCAGAATATTATGAAAAAGAAAACAAATTTTATAGATGGGGACCTCCAAATTCATCAATGTCGGGGCCCCTGGTGGTCATAATCGGGCCCTGCAAGTTACAATGTGACAGTCATGTGACAATTTTGACCCTCTGTGACGTCACAGCGATTCTTTTGTGACTATCTGTGCTATTAGGGAAGGTGCGTTCACTCTTATCCCTCTGTATCTTGGCATTTGGCGCATGCGCGCGAAGTCGCAAATAAAGATTTCCTTTCCCCGTAAATATGGGTTATGTTTTCGAAATCATGAGTTCGAGTAGAGCATCGGTAGGTTACGCTATACTTTCGGAAACCTTTCCGCTATAAGTATGTAACGTTTCTGAATTTTTTTACTGTGCGGAACGATTCCGGTAACTTCGTGTAAGGCGCATCGTGTAACTTCATGTAAGGGAGAAGCTCTTTAGTAATGTAACGTCATGAGTGGTCAAAGCTTGATTTATCCGCTACTGAATCCTTACCTATAACATCGTTGTAGGGCGCCACATGTGAAAATGTTTGCGAATAGTTTTCCGCAACATACGGGAAAGTTCTGCAATTTTCAAGTACAGTGCTGTCTCATATTTTGGGTTCAGGTTTCGGAATTTTTTTACAGTGTACATAAGCAATGTTGATCTTACCAAAGCACTTACAACTAATTAATACTGATAAATAATTTAAATAACATATAACTAAACACAAACTTCAGGTTTATTTTTAACAGAAATCTATTAAATTTAAAGGCATTTTTAAAAGAGACATTTTATTCATTTATTACTTCGCGACCATATGTACAGTATAATGTTAATTATTAATAAGCAATAGGTTTATAATTCATTTAGTTGTTTTTATTTAGTCACATTACTAAAAAATGTAATGTCATCAATATTAAATAAATTTGAATGCTACATAAATTTAGCATTTACTTGGGCTTTTTACAAAAACATGACTTTGATAAATTTTAAATCAGTTTTCATGCAGTATTACTTATTAATATCTTTTCAGCGGCTTTATTTAATTCCACATTTCTCAGAAGCACTTTTTACGAAAATTAGCTCTTAAATAAAATGTTTCTTGTTTTGAATTTCATATTTTTATTCCTTCAAAAGAAATTTACATTTATTAATCAAAAATGTCGCATTGATTATATGCAATACAAACATGGGTTCCTTTACATTACACTAGAAATTCCGAAGTTTATTTGTTTCACTTCAATATTAATGTTTCAGATAAAGTTTTACCTAGTAATCCTATAATATTACGGTCCGAACTTACTTGTAGCGAAAAATTAATCCTCAAGTAATAAATTCAGCAGTCCTTGGATTAAAATTGTTAAAGTAGGGTAAGGTCGTTCACAAACTTTAAAGTGTATTCACGAATTTACGACTGTAAGATAAAAGTTGAGTAAAAATTTTACAAACTGCTTAGTTCCACTAAAATATAGAATAGAATGCTAATAAAATTGTTAGAATTAACCTGTTATACTTTATTTTCAGTCAAATTCTTTATCTATTCTTATTGTAATTTTAAATGTTATGTTGGAAGTAATGATAGGTATGTAATATTATGATATTTTGCTTATAAGTAATTATTAGGGATCGACCGATAGTATCGGCGCCGATACTGCCTATTTTTGTAGGTATCGGTATCGGTTCTTTCATATGTCAAAGTATAGGGGAAGTATCGGTTCCTGATACATTCATCCATTTTTACCGATACTTTTCAACCGATACTTAGCTTTTCAGAAGAAAAACCACGCAGGCGTCACTCAATAATCTGTTCTCGTTATGAGATAAGAAGAGTCATTTCATTGGCATATTTGTTTGCGAGACTATTTTCGAACTGCGTTTTGGTTTTTCTTTAATTTTTGTTTTTTTTCTAACCATCACGAAATATGGATGTACCATCATCAAGTGTAGAAAAAAGTATGGATGAGGAAACGTTAATTGACAGTGGAACAGGGCAGTCGTATATTCTGTTAAAATATTTCGATTTGGAGCCAGTAAATATGCGGCTAGTGGAAAGGGTCATATTTAATAAACTATCCAACCACATAAACACATCGTTTCGCTATGTGGACGATGTTTTTGCAATAGTTAATAAAAATGAAACCGAAAATATCCTCAAAGAAATCAATGCAATAGACAAAAACATCAAATTCACCACGGGAATAGATGAAAACGCCACCATAAATTACCTTGATGTTAAAATCACTAGAGATATGAAGAATAATATCCATACTACCGTTTTCAGAAAAACCACCAATAATAATGAAATAGTAAATTTTAATTCAAAAACTCCCTACAAATTTAAAATATCCGCCATCCGCTCATATGTCAATCGCGCCATTACAGTATGCTCAGACGAAAACCTCAATGAAGAACTACAATTTATTAAAACCCAATGTAAAAACGGAGGTTACCCAAAATCATCGTCAAAAACCTTTATAAAAAGAGAATCAGAAAGCTAGAACAAATTAACAACCATCAAAACACGAGACAGAAATTTACTATCGCCATTCCATACTGCAGGGGAGCCGCTCTAAGAATAACAAATGAAGCTGCAAAGAAAAACATTAAAATACCAATAAAACCCAATCAAAATATTTTCAAATGCATTCGCAGTGATACAGACCCTATTGACCCTGATGAAACCGCCGGCATTTATAAAATAAACTTTACTGACAATAATTCAAATAAATCAGGCTGCTACATAGGTATGACTAAAAGGAAAATTAAAGACCGAAAAAAGGAACACCATAATGATATTAAATTCAATAAGCCCAGTACCGCCCTCTCTAAAATAGCCCAAGTACGCCCCATAGAAATCAACTTTAATAACAGCCAAAAAATCTCCAATTACAAAAATAACTACTGTGCCCTAAACATGGAAGCTTTGCAGATTATAACAACAGACTGCGTGCCCGTTCTTCGCACGGTAGGAAAAGGATACTTTCCTAAAGTAACTACCTGTGACAAAACAAAATCTCAAAAAAAAAAAAAAAAATTAGGTAGTCCCTTTTGTTGAAACTATCACGGTATACATTAACGCAGCGTAGGGTTATAGTTTAGTTAATTGCAAGACGACCGTTGAAAAATGATGAATAGACCACTTTTAATTTCCCGAAATATTTATTAACGTGGTATACTCTGCTTAAATTCATATTAACCTAACAAATCTACTAATACTATCTATTACTTATTAAATATTATCGATCTTCGTTTCTCCCTCTCTAATGCTCAATTTAAGAATCTGTTTAGATATTTGAAACCAATGGTACCTTTTCTACTCTTTGATGATTCTTAGCAATTTATACATTAGCATAAACAATAAACATTATTTATAATGGTTGCCATTAAAACACCTCTCCATATCTTTTTAAGCACAATTTTTGTCAGATTGGCGTAAATTTAGCACCGTAAAATACTTCATCTCGCAGTAGTGGAAAATATCCAAGCTCTACCAATCTAAATATTTAAATCCTCCATGGTTCAGTTTCGTGATAAACATCAAACTGTTTAATCTCGAGGAGCTATTTAGAATCGCTCAAATTGCGAATAAGGTGTAAAATTGTGTAGCAGAGATTAGAATTTCAAGAATTTTTTTAATTTATGATGTTACGTTCTGACCATTCTAGTTTAGTCTGGTTATTTATGACAATACTTTTCAAACGGAGTAATATGGAAACTCACTTGCAGTAGAGCTTATTAAAGTTAATTTTGAGATGCTGGGGTTATGCCTAGATAATTAGTATTTCAAATATTTTTCGGAGCTATTTTGTTAATGGCGTAACTTTTGTGCAAGAACTTGTTAAGTTGCTGGAATCCAGCCAAAAAAAGGTATAATTAACATACATATACCGCCAAAAGTTGTCAAAACTTGGCGACATTTTGCGCGATTTTTTGGAATACATACGATGGCCGTCGTCAATCCGATAACGAAAACTGTTTTATGTTAATTAGTATTTTCCCCCTTGTGGCCCCTTTTGAATTTCTCCCTATTTTAAAGATTGAAAGATTTCTTTCGCTATTATGGTTGCTGAAAAATCATAGTGCTCAAGAATCGCCAAGGGTAGCTCATGCATTAAACAAAATACTTTTAAATTTTTATAGTAGTAAATTTTTACGTAGATTTCTAACTCATTTTTAAACTTATGACGTCAAAATTGCGTCATGTCAGTTGCGATATCTAACATGAATTGATGAAAGAAGAGGGGAAAAAAAAAAACTCAGGTTATTTTACTTTTTTACAGCATCTTAAGTTTATTATTTCGCTCGAGGTTTAATATTTTGTCTAAGCTTGGTAACCTAATTAACCCATTTGTGCCCAGATATTTTTGCGACTTTCTTCGATTTTTGCTAATACCAGCAATAATAGATAAATTTCTCATGTCAACTTCTTGCACAAGGTATGGTTTCTTTTAAAATCATTATGTATATAAATTCAAATGTCAGCATCCTACTGGGTCACGTTAAAATATTTTGTGGAGTTGAGGTTTAATACTCGTGAATAAAGGCTAGGAAAAATAAATAACGTTTTTGACTGATAGCGAAAGTGCCGTCCCAAAAAAGGGATGCTAGGCATAAATGGGTTAAGATTTCTAATGCACTTTTTAAACTCGTGACATCGAAATGACGTCATTTCATCTATGATATGTCACTTTCTTTACAGTTATGTCAATCGCTAGCATGTAGATGATATGTCACACGATTATTTTTTGTACACAATATATTTTAAAATTTCTAATGCATTTTTAATTTCGTGACATCAAAATGACGTCATTTCATTTATGATATAGCGTATTTTTCACACTTATGTCTAACTCCAGCATATAAATGGTATATCACATGATCACTATTTTAGACAATCGGAAACTGAAAAAGCTTTCTGAAGGGGAAAATTATCAAAAAATCGAAAAACAAATCGTGGAACGACTGAGTTTTAAGAATTTTAAAGTTGGCTATGGGCTACTCTATGTCGTTTTACATATTTGTGCAAAATTTCAATCCGATTGATCGGACGGTGTGGGAGGAGTTCCCGGACAAACAAACAAACAGACCAACTTTCACATTTATATAATAGATTTTTTTTTTGTTGGGGGAGGGGGGTTGCCAATGAATGTAGTTTTAATAATTAAGTGTCTTCAATTCTTTAACTGGTGCGTTTATCACTAATTTATTCCCTTTCGTTTTCATCTAGTTCTTTTGGGAGCGTTCAAACTTGTGTAACTCCTCAAACCCATGACTGTAAAACTCACCAAAGTGCTGCGATTTATTAGGTTGGTGAAAGTGATTTGTGATTGTGCTCAATTGATTCAGAATCTGACATCATCAAATTGATGCTTTCAGAAGAAAACTGCCAAATGAATACAGCTGTCGCGAGATTCTATATCGTAAGTTTAACTTACGGAAGTGGCAACGCCAGGAAAGAATAGGGGAAAGTACCCCAGAACGGGATAGCTTATCTATTCTTCTCTTCATTTCTTATTGTGTACAAGGTACATTCCAAAATTAGACGTCAATTAAAAGTACACACCTTGTCAACTACTTAAAATACCTTTGTCACATTTGTTCAATAATATTTATGTGAAAAATACTGGTTTCACAAAGTCTTACACGACCCCGTTTTACCCTACCAAGGGTGGGTAAAAAGGGATAGGGATTTGTATGTTATTAGGTTTTTGTTGATTTTACTTTTGATTTAGTTTTTAGAACAAAAATAGGCTACGTTTTTATAGAAAGAAACTTTTTAATTGTAAATCTGAAAAATTAGATAACACAGAAATCGCATAAAAATGTGTCGTCTTCTTCTTCTGCTTTGGAACAGGTTTCGTGGGCCCATCCCTGGCAGCTCGAGCACTGTATCCAGCCTTCTCGAGATTTCGATTCAAGACACAAAGCGTTGCAGAAAATACATGCTTCATCTTTTTCAGCTTCATCTTCTGAAGACGACGACGTCCAACCTTGGCTAACTGATGAATTTTTTCAGGTTTTCTTATGTTAGATCCATTTTCTTCGATTTTTGCAAATGATGATTGTGGTTTTTTTCAGGTTCAGAGTAACATTTTTTAACTTTATCTGCCTGTTTTGCATCTCCACTTGGTTTTCTTTTACTCCTCGTTTGTTTTGTCTTCGGAACATTCAAGAGACTTGTTTTGGCAGCCCTTTTTTTCAGCTTTTGAGTTCTTTCTCGTTCTTTTTTTTTCACGCTCTTCTTCTTCCAACTCAAGTTTATATGGGCTTCCTGTTATAATTGCTGTTTTCCCTCTTCTCCTATCGTGTTTATTTTGAGGTCTTGGTCCAATCACTCGTGGTGGAGGTAGAATTTCTTTGGGTGATATAGAAAACGGCAGTGAAGGACGATAGTATAGCCCAAGTCCTTTGTTTCCTGTTGAAGTGGACGGTTGGATAAGTCCTGCGTTTGTGCTAGTGTTATCGGTGCCACCATCACTAGGTGATTCATTCAATACTGTCTCTAGTGGTTGTGATGACTGCAAACTCTTAGATGCTATGACTGAACTTGAAGATTCTTCGGATCTGGCCTCGTTTTGTTGCAGTTGTTGCAATTCATTATACATAATTTAATTTATTACTTATTTCAATTAAAATAACTTAAACACATTGCAAAAACATTAACGGAAATGGTCGGGTAAAACGGGACACATCAAAATTGTATCCCGTTTTGGGCACCCCAAAAGTGTCCCGTTTTGCCCGACCGTGATGCTTTTGACAACATAAATGGCTGACCCCTGAACCGTCACTTACTAGCAATATTTAAATACATGAAATTGTAGTTAAAACAGCTATGAACAAAGCACAGTATTTACCGGAATTATTCCGAAGGACGTAGAAGCAGAAGGATAGTTGTTCTGCAGTCGAAAAAAGTACAAAGTAAGTAAGAATCTCGCTTGAAAACTTTGAAAAAATATTTCTTTGCGAATCACGTGGCTAGCGTTGAGAGATCAACTGAGAATGCTGTCATGGCGGTCAGGAACCAGTTTAGCCTGTCTCCCGCGAAATAGCATCACCAGTCAAGCTCCGAGGCTCAGTATCCCGTTTTGCCCGCCTATCCCGTTTTGGGGAACTCTCCCCTACTTTTTTTTCTCCGAGTCGAAAAGTAAGCAGCGTGGTTGTGTGGAGCGAAAACGCTCTCTTGATTAGAATAGAATTTCCTCCCAACCTTCGAATGAAACTTGTGAATTGATTGTAATAGTGTATTCATCGTGTAAATAAATCTAACTATAAAATAAGTAGAAGCTCTCCCAATTGATTGAGTAGATAGAACAACAGCTATTTATATCATTTCGGAAAAACGCATCACCTAAAATCTTATACTCCTGTTATCCACGCGATCGTATTAGCAATTTTAAAATTTATGAACTTTAAGAAATACATTTCGACTTAATTCTTTTTTAATATGACGTAAAAATGACGCAATACCTTATGAAATGCCGTACTTATGTGTGGAGACAGGCTTTTATTCTGGTTGCTGATTGGTCGAGGAGAGTATTTTGGTCAAAGCGCATATTCAAACTGCATCTGAAACGACTTCAAGAATCTGTCGCGAGGTGCCTTAGCATTTTAATATTATATATATATGGCGCTGTAAATGACATGACGCATGCGCAAATAGATCCGGGATGGAACGAAATTCTGAGGAAGAGAGCAAGGCATTTTTAAATCAAAGCTGAGGAAGGTGGCGGTCGCCACCTAAAGTGCTACTGACGGCTTTTAATGTGTTTTTAACCTTTTAAGATATTTTAATTCTGTCCGTCCTTTTCTTTTTAAATTAATTTTAATTATATTCAATTAATTTAAGTTACTGACTGAAGTACATAAATTTAACAGCATACAAAAAAATATGCATCAGATTTAAAGGTATCAGTGAAACAAAGTAGTAGCTCTGTCTGTTTTGCAACTTGTAGTAACAAAATGGGCCCAAGCAATGAATTCAATACGGGCCACAACAATGTAGTTGCGCAACTGTTTACGGATATGCTTTTATCATGGAAATTTTGAGGCTGGCAATCGCAAGCTGATAATATTTGTCTTGTATTTTTATATTTTTAATATTTTCTTTTTATTTAGTGTTCTTATGGCTACTAAGATCACTGGCTACCTTTAAAAGACAATTTATGGTTAAAAAAAAAATCAGTTTTTTTTTTTTTTTTTTTTTTTTTTTTTTTTTTTTTTTTTAACAGGAACATGGTTAGAAAACAGTTAGGAGCATGGTGGTGGTTCTTTTTTTTCCCAGCAGCTATATAAATTCGTTCTAAACTCGTTACTATTATCTATTGCATGCGACCCTCGCTTTTGTTTTATATTTTACAAGTTTTCTCATAGATATTAAAAATTCATAATTGCAAACTTTTAGGACCGTTTGTATGGATTTGGGTATTTGTATGTAGTTATAATCAATATGCAGATAGGAAAAGTTAGTTTATACTTTTTTGCCTGTTTTAAAAATTTGCTATATTAAGAAATATTGAAATCATTATTTTCTAGGTCTTAGATATCTGTGTGTAAAGTGGAAATTTGTATTCTTGAGATTTTTACAGAGAAATTCTCGGTGCGTGTTTTAATATTTATACCATACCTTTGCACTAAAAAACCACTCTTTTATTTATTTATTCACTTTTTGGGGGGGAGGGGAGGGGGGCAAATATTTTTTTCGAAACTAATCCCATAAATCTTACGATAAAATTTAATAAAATGAGTTATTTTATATTGCTTTAATTTTCTGTTTGATCTGTCCCGTCTTGGGAAAAGTAATTTATTTGAGACATTTTTTTGTAATCGTTTCATCTCTTGGATAAGATTAATATTATAACTACCATAGAATATTATTACACATGCGATAGTGCAATCAGCATTCAATTTGTGTACTTCCTGGTTTTTGCATGAAAAAAAAATTAAACTTCTTTTACAATAGCGATCTTTTGACGCCGAATTTACTCTGATTCATTACAATATGTGTGTTGTCAATCGTATTCATGAAAAAATTTGGAGTTTTGACTTATAAATTTTGTGCGTAATGAAGTTTTTTTTTATTTGTTTTGTTTTATGTTAAAAATAAATTTGACTTATTCAAAAAGTCTTGTGCTCAGTGAAAAATTAGAATTTAATTATACCTCGCTAAAATAAATAAAAACTTTGTAAAAAAACACACATAAAATGTTACTTCTTACATGTAACATTTTATTTGTGTTTTTTTCACAAAGTTTTTATTTATTTTATCATTTAATACCAGTATTTTGAGTGTTTTTTTCGTAGTTTTATACCTGGTTAATTCAAAAACATGACGTATACTGCAATTTCCAGAGATAGTCTGACAAGCTAGACAAGGTGAATTTTCTAAAAACACTGGTAGGGGAACTTTTTGAGGGGTTCTAACGCATATTCAAGATACATCCGGAGAAAACCACCCCAAACTCTAGACTGTTAGATCGGTAGCCACGCACGGAGAAAGAATCCCGACACTTCAGACAGTTTCCAATGTTCAGTGTTTTGCAAATTCGGCCATTGGTCGGCATGTTTTAATAGAAAAGTAGGACTATAAATACTGTACACTCACTTCAATGTATTCACTGCTTTTCTTTTTAATGCTTTCTACTGGGTTCAAATTTTTATCTATGAGCTCATCATGGTGCTATTCCTTTTAACGAGAACTGCACTCTCGTTGCAAAAACTGCCCACAGATATAGATTTAAATGGCATTAAATCCTGTAAAGTATCGGTATCGGCCGGTACAATAACTGTAAAGTATCGGTATCGGCTATTTCTAAAAATGAATTTATAGGTAAAGTATCGGTATCGGTTATCGGCGAAAATGTGGTATCGATCGATCCCTGGTAATTATTCTAGCTCAAGGAAAGCAACAACGTAATATTATGTAGTATGCCCGTTAAAGTCCGTAATCACCCCAATAATATCTGAACGGCAAGAGTTGTAGTAATAAAAGTAGGTTCTAGGTAATAGTGAAGTTGTCGTGCGGTGTCAAGAAAACCGCTCCAAAAGAGCGCCACCTGGCGGCGAAATTAAGAGTTACCGTACTTATCTCAGAAACAATTGGAGATACGGGAAAACGAAGTTGTTCAGCATCATTTATTTAGTAAGAAAGAGCATCTTCATTTGCTCATTACTTGCACATCAATGCTATCGTTGGAAGGCATAAAACGGACGTTTTTAAATAAAGTGCAGCACAACCGATTGGCCGCCACATACTAAAGAGATCTATTTGATTTAGATTATTACTATAATTATTTCTAAACTCGATTCCTACATTTCCAAGATTACTAGTTAACAGAAAGTTATCAAGAAGTGCTGTACAGAAAATGTCCATTTACGACTATTATCGTAAAGGCAATAAATATCTATTTTAAAAATAAGCCGTTTTGTAAATTAATGGAATAGAATATTTATACTAACAACTGATTAATGACTCTTGTCAAATATATTTTTCTTTTAATACAAACATTTGAAGAAATATAGTTGAAGGTGGCCCTAAATGATCCTGGCGGGCAAAATATTCCACATATGTTTTCTTCCAGACAAGCAGCGCTAGGTAACTCATAAACTAGTTGTGCCAAGTCAAAACAAAGCAATTGCGATATTTTAGCGATCGATGTCTGAGTAGAATTCTTCAAAAAGCGTGTCCGAGTGGAATTCTTCAAAAAACTGGGTTTTATCATACATCTTATAGGGTAATCGCTAACTTTCCTATTTATTTAGAAACACAGTCTTTAATGTACTGAAATATGATTTGGGTTACTGAATAGAGTATATTTTTAGATGTGAATTACACTTGTTTAGTTTGTTATGTTTCTCGGCGTGTTTCAGTCATATGAACTAAAGTGAGCCATACTGCCGGGTAAAATGATCCATCGACTGAAGAAACTATACTACCGGGTGCAAGTCATCTTGGCAGCCCTTCAGCCGTTCTCAAAATGCGTGACTCCCCGTTACATTATTTAATTTATTTCTGCGTTTATTGTAGGCCATAATTTTTGCTTGTGACACATTTTTTTTTTTAATTTTAGTAAAATAAATTATGCATATTATGATAGTAAAATTTATTTTATTTCATTATGTACAGTCATAATTACTTTTACAACTTTTATATTGAACATAAAAAACAATTTACAATTATTTTCAAATGAAGAATCATTTTGCCTTTGAGTGAGGAAAAAATGATCCTTTGGATTATTTTTCAAAATTCTATTTTTTTTTTTCGTTACTCAGTTTAGGTTTAAAATATTATTAAAATATGTTTTTGATGCAAAATATGGTGTAAAATATTCTGGTAAAGGGACAAAGTTTTAAATAACATTTATATTATTTTATGCAAGTTTTCAACTTAAAGGGATCATTTGTGGCCACCTTCCATTATATGGAACACGTATATTCTAATATATTCTGCTGATGCACCTCTCTTCAGTTATTCTTTCTTATTACACAATCAATTGTAAAAAATATCAACAGTTTTATTGTGCAAAAACCCTTTTCTGGAAAAAGATAAATTCAACTGTAACAAAATAAGAATGCAATCAAAAATATTCATGCTTCATCATCCAACAATTTTTAATCAGAAAATCTCACAATATTATTTATTTTACAGAATATTTTGTTTAGAAAATAAAAAATCCAAAACACTTCATCAAATATTTCTCGAACTATTCAACAAATCTGAAAGAATTCTAATCATGGGAATGATAGGAGATATAATACTCAAGAATTCATCGAAAGCAGATGAAAGACGTCCATCTGATTTATATTTCTTCGAAGTCTTCAAAGTATTATCTTTTATTTGTTATTAGAAATAAAGAGGAATTCTATCCTTTAAATATATATATTCTGCAATTTTTTAAAACTCTTACATATAATGAAAAGTAAAAACAAAAAATGTGAGGCTCGTGAAAACTAAAATCATATAATAGGAGAGTAATTAATATATTTATTTTGAAATAACTTTGCTGAGCATATTTACGAAATTCCGACGCTTTCAGACAGTTTATTAAAATACACTAATTTTTTATTTCATTTTATGTTATGGGAAGAGGTGGAAGTAGGATTAAAGTTTTAATTGCTGATCGAGGAAGTTTTAGATCTTTCAGTAACTAATGTTCACTGGGAACCTGATACATTTTAGTAAAAGCAATGGCGTTGTTTTGAATAAACCAAATAGCATACTGAAAAATAATGAAGCAAAAAGTACTCTAGAAATTGTACTCATTTTGATCAATATAATGCTCTTATCTGTTTAGAGTTTATTTTATCCATTTTGTTGCTGAAGAGAAAATACCACTCCTTTATCTTATTCTTCGGTTCTAAAGTGTGAAATTTCTCTCAAAAGCTTTTAATGAGCGTGCCAAAATTGAATTTACTTTTTTTAATTTCCTTCCTTTGTCTTTGAAAAGATTTTGGCGAAAACCACTATAATTCGTTCTTTTGAATGCACCTTGAATACAAGATAAGAATCCTATCCAGAAACTTTGATAGCTAATTTTAACGTATTTTGTTCCTTAGAATGTACTTGGACACTCATACTCGAATAATGACGAAGAAGAAAAAGTGTGTGTGTGTAATCTTTACGCGCGATTGAAGTAAAACTTCTTTGACGTTTACGACACATATCACTGAAATGATTAAACTTTAACTTAAAATAAATATCATATTATAATTTAATTATATTTGTTATTCATGTACGTTACAAAGATTATATAAATGTTATATCCATATTATTCATTGGAAATAGGTACTTGAATGTCATCGTAATTTTTTTATGTATGAAATTATAGGTTTGTGGTAACTATAATGTGAAACATAAATTTTACTCTCTAAATCTGCTAATTTTCTTGAAAATACAGCATCTATCGTTGTACCGAAACGCGTTGTTGATTGAAGTCGAGAAGTATTCATAGATCAAATTTTTCTTTTAAAAATTCAACTAACACTGAGATTCTTGAGAGCGAAAATTAACATTAAAATCTCCAGTAAGAATCATCGGTAATTCATGATAATTTCTTAGGATCCAGGAAGTGTCCATGTTGTAGTATTATTCTTTAACTGTTTTCTTATACCATTGTTCCGTCTGGGGGCGGCTTGAATGGGGGAAATGTCCATAGTCTAGTGTTCTTTAACTGGTGTTTTCCTCTGTTTGTTCGGTTCGAATGTAGGTAGTGTAAAAAAAAATGCGTTTTTCTATCACAGTGTTCTTAAGCGTTGATTTCGTCTGCTGGTAGGTTTCGAATTATTATTCTGTATCCGTGTTTTTAAACTGCAGGTTCTGTCTATTGTTTGGGATTGATTGCAGCCAGGGTCCGTTTCTTTGCGCTTTTCCAAAACCATGTACATTATTCATCTGAAAATAAGGATTATCGAGAACCTACTGTGAGGTTGAGATTACATGTAAAATATTATGTTGGATGTGCCTTCACAACACTCATTGATATATAAAATAAAGATTTATGTATCAAAGATACGGCATTTGACTGTTTTTCTCGCCGTTTCTTTCCCTAACAGGTTCCGCGTAATTTTACAGGATGAAGTCGGCGAAAGCAGCAGAGCGGTCGAAAAGGTAGGTTTTTTTGTGGTCCTTTTTCAGGGTCAGCGTTGAGTATATGGCATATACGTCACTTCCTTTATTGAGCGTTACTTCCGTTTGAAAAAGAATCTGAGTTACTTCCTAGTTCGCCTAAAAAAGTTTTACTTCAAAAAGTTTATGGCACTGCTTTAACCACTTATATAAAGATTTATTCTGGAGTCAGTTTTTGAAAATGCTAAAAATACAAATACGAATATGCTGAAAGTTTTTACATTTGTATCAAAATTGATTGCAAATATAATAATAGCACTCACTAATCCTCATACGTATATAAACTTGTTTTTCTTGTGTGCGTTTCATAATCTTTCATCATTATCTTTTAAAAATTTTTGGAATATCTCGGTAATCCTTTATAGAACAGCCAAATAAATAAACGATTCTCTCCATTAATAAACTGCAAATATTATTGGTTGTTAACGCCGCTAAATATAAAAATCGAAATTTCCTCTTTCTTTTTCCCTTTGTTTCAAATTAAAGTTCTCAGCTGAAGATTTCGCAAATCCACAGTTCAAAGTTATAATTCCTACTCAGTTACAAAATTCCTACAATTTAAAATTCTGTGTCTATAAACAAGTATAAGGTACCTCAAAGAGCCTTAATACTTGTATTGCACGTTACACTTCAATAGGTTGTTTAAGTGCACAGTTTGCTGTTCAACACAACATAAACATTTAACATCTTTCTGTGAAAACTAAACAATTTCCTTCCATTTCATACCTTTCGAAACGCAATAATCTAAAACTATTAACTTCTGTTTTTAAAGTGCATGCCTTCTGTTGCCCGGTTCGGAAACAAATGGATTTTCGAAATATTTTCCATTCCTCCCGCTGAAGCTATCAGTTTTATCCTCTTACCATTAAAAGATAAGCTTCACATATTTTGCTCGAATGATTTCTCCCTTTTTGTATTATCGAGACCTAAATAAATCTTTTATAATATATTAGAAGAGAAAACAATTTTAAGTATCCCTTTATACATTGGATCCATTTTGGAAGTGTTTTTATGCGAGTTTTGTTGTTAAACGTGCCCCAAAATTTACGCAAGATTTGAATTAAATCGAGAACACATTTTTTTATCAATTGTATTTTTTTTATTGAGACATGAAGTACATATGATAGGGTTATGTATGGAATAGAGCATCGGACAAATGAAATCCACGGCTTTGCTGGCACATACGCACTCTTTTGTCGAAATTTTCCAGTACCATTTCGAATAAATGTGGCTGAATTTCATTAGCCTTGAATCCTACGCACAACCTCCTTCAATGCACGGGTGGATATGGGCTTGTTGACATAGATTTTTGACTTCAAATGCCCCCAAAAAAGAAATCCAGTGGTGTTAAATCGTATGATTTTTCTCATAATTCATTATCAAGATCACCATGAATCAAACTTTTATTATTCTTGAAATGTTGTTCAACAATGAAAACACGTTGTTCTTTTGTATAGTTGTGCACTTTTACTAACCATAAACTGTCAGCTGTAAAATCTTTTCTTTTTTGGTTACCAACACTAAATTTATAATTGAAATCTTCCGTAAATTTTGGGACAACCTATGTAAGGCTCACCATAAAAGTGAATATAAATGTCTTCTTGTTTGTACCTATTAATTCGACTATGTTTTTAGATAGAGTACGAAATAATATTTAAAGGGCATATAGAATCATATAACAATAACTTGATGCTGTCAAGAAGAATATATGTTACAGTCTCAGTTTTTAGTCTCAGTAGCATTTTTTTATTTTAGTGTTTCAACATAAATAGAATCCTTTTAAAAACACAAATATTTCATGTTAAACTGCGGAGTACTCCTTTCAGTAACTGTTCTTGGTAGTATATTTAAGCTACAAATTGTAGAACAGCAGTTCACAAATACCTCTGAAAATGTAGACAACAATTTATAATGCTTGAAAAACTCATTATTCTAGAAAAGAAATAAAGACAATTTAGAAATATTTTAAAGCTTTATAGAGTTTTAATGTTTTTATGTTCATAATATTTTAGAAGTTTTATTTATTCGACAAAGAGGCAGAAAAATCATCAGTCGCTTCAGACTAATACTTAAAAAAACTTCAAATATACATAGGGGAGTTTTCCCCAAAACGGGATAGGCGGGCAAAACGGGATACTGAACCTCAGAGCTTGACTGGTGATGCTATTTCGCGGGAGACAGGCTAAACTAGTTCCCGACCGCCATGGCAGCATTCTCAGTTGATCTCTCAACGCTAGCCACGTGTTTCGCAAAGAAATATTTTTTCAAAGTTTTCAAGCGAGATTCTTACTTACTTAGTACTTTTTTCGACTGCAAAACAACTATCCTTCTACTTCTACGTCCTTCGGAATAATTCAGGTAAATACTGTGCTTTGTTCATAGCTGTTTTAACTACAATTTCATGTATTTAAATATTGCTAGTGAGTGACGGTTCAGGGGTCAGCCATTTATGTTGTCAAAAGCATCACGGTCGGGCAAAACGGGACACTTTTGGGGTGCCCAAAACGAGATACAATTTTGATGTGTCCCGTTTTACCCGACCATTTCCGTTAATGTTTTTGCAATGTGTTTAAGTTATTTTAATTGAAATAAGTAATAAATTAAAATATGTATAATGAATTGCAACAACTGCAACAAAACGAGGCCAGATCCGAAGGATCTTCAAGTTCAGTCATAGCATCTAAGAGTTTGCAGTCATCACAACCCCTAGAGACAGTATTGAATCAATCACCTAGTGATGGTGGCACCGATAACACTAGCACAAACGCAGGACTTATCCAACCGTCCACTTCAACAGGAAACAAAGGACTTGGGCTATACTATCGTCCTTCACTGCCATTTTCTATATCACCCAAAGAAATTCTACCTCCACCACGAGTGATTGGACCAAGACCTCAAAATAAACACGATAGGAGAAGAGGGAAAACAGCAATTATAACAGGAAGCCCATATAAACGTGAGTTGGAAGAAGAAGAGCGTGAAAAAAAACAACGAGAAAGAACTCAAAAGCTGAAAAAAAGGGCTGCCGAAACAAGTCTCATGAATGTTCCGAAGACAAAACAAACGAGGCGTAAAAGAAAACCAAGTGGAGATGCAAAACAGGCAGATAAAGTTAAAAAATGTTACTCTGAACCTGAAAAAAAAACCACAATCATCATTTGCAAAAATCGAAGAAAATGGACCTAACGTAAGAAAACCTAAAAAAAATCATCAGTTAGCGAAGGTTGGACGTCGCGTCTTCAGAAGATGAAGCTGAGAAAGATGAAGCATGTATTTTCTGCAACGCTCTGTATCTTGAATCGAAATCTGGAGAAGGCTGGGTACAATGCTCGAGCTGTCATGGATGGCCCACGAAGCCTGTACCAAAGCAGAAGACGACACATTTTTATGCGATTCCTGTGTTATGTAATTTTTCAAATTTACAATTAAAAAGTTTCTTCCTATAAAAAAGTACCCTATTTTTGTTCTAAAAACTAAATCAAAAGTAAAATCAACAAAAACCTAATAACATACAAATCCCTATCCCTTTTTACCCACCCTTGGTAGGGTAAAACGGGGTCGTGTAAGACTTTGTGAAACCAGTATTTTTCACATAAATATTATTGAACAAATGTGACAAAGGTATTTTAAGTAGTTGAAAAGGTGTATACTTTTAAATGACGTCTAACTTTGGAATGTACCTTGTACACAATAAGAAATGAAGCGAAGAATAGATAAGCTATCCCGTTCTGGGGTACTTTCCCCTAATCTTATTCATTTTTACTCCAAGTTTGCTTTGTTGAATTATTTCTGGCTATTTAACAAGTTCTGAAATAGCTAATTACAGTTCATAGAAATAGAAATTGAATGCTATTTCTCTTCAAAAGATAATTTTACGCCTACAATAGACTACTTTATGGGAAAATCCGAAAATGTTTAAAATTAAAAGTTCTTCCTTATTGATGAGCATCGTACATATTTAAAAAAGAAATCTGTTTATTTCACGCTCTTTCATATCTTTAAAAACTAATGTAGGAGAGAAAAATCGTACCAAGAGGGGGATTCTTCGCTATTGCGTCTTTCAAACAATGAGCACAATTAGATAATTCGTTAATCCGCAGCTGAATCAAAGAAACAATAATTGTAATTTCTTCATAAATTTCATTATTAAAGCTGCGATGGAATGGATAGTAAAATGCTGGGATTGATTATCATTAAAACACGATCAATAAGATCATGGTCTACGCCCGTGATTTTAATTTCATTACTTGTAGCAATAAAGCTCTGGTATCCATCAGTGAACATCTTATTTTTTATAAATTTAAAATTGTTTCATCGTTTTTATTTTTAAATAATATTAATTGTTTTTTCGTTTTACATGTAAAGTTATGTAACGCTAATGTAAAATTACTATTAAAGTATAATTATATTTTGTTTTAAATTACAAGAGTTGCTTTCACTGAACTATACACTAAACTGATAAAAGAATATTTCTCTTTTTTTAGACTAAACTTATGCAAAACTACTGCATTTATTGGGCCATATGTTCTCATGGGTTTAAATTTGATTTTATGCTTTCCTCTTAAAGAACGCATACCAGGGTAGTTCTAAACTATTTTTAAGTTTGCATAACTATTTCGTTTAAACTTTCATTAACAGAAATTTAATGTTTATCAGCGTCTTCATGTCCCCGTAGCATATTTATTGACGATGATACTGCGTTAAAACTACCTCTTCCTGTAAAGTAAAATCTTAACATTATAAACAACGAATGTAGTTTTGTCATTCCATAAAATAAAATATTTTCTTACGTTCATTTTAATAATAAATAATACGAAACCAGTCTGATTTCTACTTTTTAAGGAAAACAAACGAATTATCGTTTTCTCATCTGTAAGCACATTTTTTATTTACGCACTTTTATGGCAGTTTGTTTCTTTCCAAAAGTATGCCTGCTATATCTGTTAATTATATGTTCGCCACTTAAGAAAAAACAATTAAAGTTATTCAGATACCCCCCTTTTCATCAGTAAAAGCAAAAATTTTAGCAAGATTCCCAGACATTTTAATAGCTTCAGTCAAGACAAAAGAAGAGAAAATAGGAAAATGGTAAAAAAAAGATCGGAAGGAAGCTTCCGACGATTTGTTAAGCTTTCTAAAGGCGAAGAAAATCCCTTGTGGGTAGCTCTCAGTCACTGGAACTTTTTGTTCAAGGTAGAAAAATTCGCTCTTGCAAGATGCAATTAATCAAGGTTTCAAGCAGGCGAGAGTTTTATCAGTTTAAAAAAAAAACACTGGCTAAAATTAAATACTAAATTAGCATGGCATGAGACAAAATTTTATTTCATGGAACTCCTAGGCTTTTTAAAGCTACATTTGCAATTTTATCATGAAATATATGGGTGGCTAGGCCATTAAATATATGGGAGGCCACAATCAGGCCTCCCAGTGAGGCATGTCAAGTCAGAAAATCAGTTTTATATACAGAATGAATAAGAAAAGAGTAATGTATCAGGCATCGCAGTCGTTCCTTTTAAAAAAAAAAAATCTGTCTATATAAACAATAGACTAAAATGCTCTGCTGCTTCAACAGTTCTTAAATGTTTCTTTGGATGTTAAGATTTCGCCTATCAAACCATTAAAGTATTGGGCTATTTAAGTAAAACTTTGATGAAGGTAGGAATTTTAAAAAAAAGTAGGAAGACTGCGGTGGCTAAATACATATAAAGATTTAAAAAATGGGATAACAATATATACATATACATATAACATGAACAAAATTGCGAAACAAATTACACAAGAATAGCATGTAAAAAGTAATAATGAAAAGTTCCTAATCGTTATTTAAAAGTAAGACCGCCTTGGTTTTCTTACAGTTTATTTATTCCCGGAAGTCGTAGTCTGGCAGTTCGGCCATGAGTTCGTCTGGAGCATTATCAAGATTTTCGAAGAAACTCTCACCAATCTGACGGACTATTGTCTTAAATGAAAGTATTCCAAGATCACGCCAAACTGCAATATTTGTGAGGTATCTGTGTCCATGTCGTATTCACTAAATTTAAACAATATTAAATTAATACATTTTTATGAAATAATGGACAAGAACTAGTTGCAAAATTTAAAATGATAATTAGAAAACACGGTGAGATGTACTAATTCAACCTTTGGATGGATGCAATGTTCTCTCTTCTTCAATAGGAAAGCTGAAACGAAACACACTCTATTGGATTTTTTTCGCCTGTACTTTAGTGCGTTTAATATATACTTTTCTGAAATGCAGTGAAAAGTTTTTTAATCACTCGAAATAAACATTAAGTTTATGAAAATCCTTTGGTATTCCTTTGGTATTTGGAAAATCCTTTGGACCAAAACACCTTGATTATGAGTAATTTTTACTGAGAAAATTGATATTTTATTAGCTCTGGATTTTTCCTTCAAACTTAAACTGAAATATTATAATTTGATAATTTCGTAAAGTTGCACATTTTAAGCGTTCTTCCAAATACTACATCAAATAACAAGAAAATAAACCAAATTCCAAGTAAAGTTTTCAGGAAAAAAGATCTAAATACCGCTCTCTTTTCTTCAAGTATCTTTTTAATTGAACATTTTAGAATCAATTTTTGAGTGTCTGGCATCCTGGATATGCATTTTTTTTTTTTACTTGAAAAAATGGTTAGAAGCTTTCAAATTGTCTCTTTTTATCGTAGAAAATAAGAGTTTCATCACCATTCTAAGAAATTTTAATAGCTTCAGGCAAGATAAAATAACACAAAAAGGAAATGATAAAAGAAACCGGGAACCTCCCAAAGATTTTTTAGTGTTCTGAAGGCGAACAAAATCTTTTGTGGGTAGCTTGTGTAAGATATTGTGCACCAAGATTTAAAAAAGTGTAATTAATCAAATATACAAGCATGGGGTGTCTGGTACTGGTAAAAACCACTGCTTTAAGTTAAATAAATAAATAAAAGCTATTAATTGCCTAAAATAAGACATAGAATTGATTTTAAAAATTGAATTATTAATAGAATATCACAAAAAGTAACATAAGTTCAAGAATTGCTACAAAAGAAACAAAGGCAATCTCTTCTCGTCTACAAAAGAAGGATTTAAACTAAACACGAGTGAATACTGGCTTTTCGATTTAGCAGATTTTTTTTTTAAATCTATTTATTGGCTAATTATGATAGCTACTCTCATCCCAATAAATAAATTTAGCAAATTCTATTAATTATTTATACTCTGTTATTAAATTATAATACACGTCATTGCATAAGATTTGTATATGAAATCATTTTCCAAAATCATGCTTAGTATAGACATTTTTTTTTTTTTAACTTCGATTATTAACTGTAATCTAAACCATCAGTAAATACTCAAAATAGGAAAAAGGCAAAAATTCAGAGATTGGAGTTGAATCTGTTTGAATCTTTAAATTATTTGAATACACAGAATAAGTAAGTTTGTCTGAAGTGAAAACTCTCTACAACGGAAAAGGGATAGTTTGAAGTAAGTTTTAGGGTTATCACACTAGCTAGAAATCCGAGCAACTTTTTTGCCGAAACACTTTTAAACCGATTTTCTCTGTCGTTACATTGACACCAGCGATCTCCAACTTTTTGCTTTCCGAACGAAAAAAAAAAAACGAAACGGCCGAAATTTTGGCCAATCAGAATACTTCTTTCTGCCACTTCATCGACGGCGATTGGAAGCTTGACTGGAAGTGATCAAAGTATGGCGGCGTGGACGTGGAGTTTGGAAATAGAAGTCGATTTTATTGATAAATTAATCGTTATTTTCATAAATGCAATGAATTTAAGCATCACAGTCAATAACAAATCGCCGTTGATCCGATGTAAATATACCAAAGAAAGGGTTATGCTAGATGCGAAATCACGATAAGTAAAATAACAACCTACAGGCCTAATCAGAGATACCTTAACATGCCATGACTATTTGGCGTCGGAGAAAGTTTGTTTATTTTTACAACCCTTAACGATAACTCGACCTTTAAACTATGGCGAAAAAGTTGTTCGGATTTTACGTTAGTGGGATAACCCCATTAGGTGTTTAATTACTCCAAAAAATCCTGTTAATAATCATCTGAGTTTTGGTAAAATAAAATAAAAAAATTAATAGAAAGCGGAAACGGTCTATCTGCACAAATCGTTATTAGCTAGTGATAACAAAAAACAATTCAAGTCTACTATGAAAACATACCAGTCTATTCGTAAAAAAAACGAGGACAAACGAAATAGTAATTCACATAACTGTGCGATGAAGTTTGAAATCAAATGGTCACGTTAAACCTCGGAATCTAAGAAAATTCCGGCTGCTGAAGCGTCATAAATATGCACGTTTGAAGTGAGCAATCTATTTTATGTCCAGGAACTTTTCATGAAAAATTTAAGATTTTCAGGCAAAGCAAATATTCACTTAAACACAGTCTGGAGGCAGTAAGTACTACTGGCATAAAGCTCGTGAACTCTTTACGACGACTAGAGGTGATTCCGGTATGGTGTGTGATGGAAATAGCTTTATTAAAAACAAAAAAGTGCTATGGAACATGCAGTCTCAAACGCCGTCTTCCTGAACTAATTGATAATCGCTGTGAAAAACGTGTTGAAATTTCAGCGAGAATGATTAACATTGTTAATCATTCTTAATTATTTCTTTTGTTAATCATTACTTTTGTTAATCATTCTCGGAAATATCCGAGAATGATTAACAAAAGTAATTTGATCTTTCGAAAAACACTTGATTAAAATACATAATTTAAAAATACTATTTCATTTGAAAGATACAATACATGGAGAACAAGCCCGTGTTTAAGAAACTTGGTTAATAGATTTTACGAACACTTTGACACTTTCACGAAATGGTATTAAAAAGTAAGATATGATGACGTTGGAATCGATTGTGTTTGTGTTCATATAAACCGACAGATAAGAGCATTTAATGATAATTACATTTAGTGTGAATGTATAACATCTTGCCTTAAAATAAATTTTAATTTATATTAAAATTTCCAAATAAATATTGTAAATGCCTACAGATAAAAACTTGACTAGCGATTTTCAACATCAGTAGAAAAACCTGTTTAGTCTTGTAGATCTGTGCAGATGTTTCTTTAAACTGTAGATATAGTTATTGAAAAAACTTAATTATAAATTGTAATGCAATTCTAAAGAGCTTAATTTGTTAAATTTGCCATTTCGATATTATTACATATTCTCGAATTTTGAAATAATTTTAATATTTAGCTTGGCATTTCAAATATCATATTTAAAATTTAATGAAATCTAAACGCACATTACGGAACATCTAATGATAGTTTTAATATCTTATCGTTAAAACCTATTTATAACTTGGGGAATAATTCGGGATGGCATGTATATTCTCTACGCATTAAGGTTAAAATTTAAAATATTTCCTCTGCAGAAAATTATTCTCACGTAGTACGTACATAACTGAAATGCCGGTAACGTTAATTTTGCGCAGATTTAGGCATCACGTTCTTGATTTTGAGAATTAACTCGGCACCTTAATAATGACGACAGCAATTCACTGGCATGAAGGAACTTGAAGCTCAGCTCAATTCTCAGAATACAATTTTATTTTTCTTAGAGATAAAAAAAAGTAAAAGAAAAGTCTAATTTTCAAAGAGAAATCACTTGGTTGAGTGGTTTTAAACTCCGTTCTAAAAAGTGATTTCTATGGAATATCACACTCTTACGCCTCTATTTTTTCTAGTTAAATTCTTCCTTTTATTTGAGAAATATATAGGAATAATACGGTAGTAGAACCAATAATAATAATAATAAAAATAATAATAATAAGTGCATTTTAAAGTGCAAATAATTTTTTTAACTGTAAACACAGTACCGCCATAATTAGTTTTCAATTGAAGGGAAACATTTTAACATAAAATATGCTTCTTCGGTATTGAATTATTAGTTAGAGCATATTTGAAAAATTATTTTAATTTGCGTATATCGCATTTGCAGTAAATCGCTGCTTTTTCCAGTGACGCGTTTATGATTGTTGGGGCCATAGGAGCATGATTTCGAATTTTGAGGCCCATTTGCAGATGACTGTCACCCCCCCCCCCGTCGGCCCAACACAAATGGAAATTAGCATAAAAATCTTAATGTTCGTACAAATAAAATGGCATGACGAACCAATTTGTGAATTGGGGTTCTTCACTTCCACGCTCCTTTTTTAGAGCAGGAAAGACAAAGACTAGTGAAACAATCTTTGACAAAAAAAGAGCCGAAGTCTTGGCTAAATATTACAAGACATAAGAATTTTACTTATGCTTTTAATGCATATACATATTTATTTACCTCTTACAACGCTTTCCTTCTGCATTTCCATTTCCTTTTTGCAAATTTGTTTATCACCTCGTCGAAATCATGCGTTTCATCTGTTTCATTTCATTTTTTTTTTCATCTAAGACGCAATGTTACCAACAGCTAACTTAAAATTTTTAAATTGTCAGTTAAAGGTTCCATTGAAAATAAGATTATAAAAGTCTATTAAATATTTCCAATTACAATAGTCAGATTTTTAGGTGTCGGTATTTGCAATTTGGGGCCCCTCGTTATCTTAGAGCCACAGGCGGCCGCCTCTAACGCCTATTGGTAAACGCGTCACTGGCTTTTTATACAAGAGATATATGGAAAATATAGACATTCAACATAAAATATTAGGTATAACGGAAGGTAATGTCTTTTGACGTGAATACGTCTTTAAATTTGCTCCCATTGTGGGAGAAGTTCAGAAAACTGATGATAACAAAATCGAGGGATGCAGTTCGATGTTGTCATCTACATCCGACAGGGGTGTAGCCATAAATTTTTCATGGGGGGGGGGGGGTTACGACTACTACAACTCATATATATGTATATGTGTGTGTAATAATGTAGTGAAGAATATACATTTTGTACGGCAAAAAATTTCTCATGGGGGGGGAGGGTTATGACCCCCCTAACCCCCCCCTGGCTACGCCCCTGACATCCTGACATCCGAGATTTCATTACACCACTCAATAGCTAAAAATATCATGGAATTCTTTACGTTGAGTGTGGACTGTGACACATTGCTTGCGCCGGACAGGGAAGCGCCGCTATTTTGAGGTCGTTTCGCTGCACCAAGTAATGTTCGTTTAGTATAAATGTTGTCTCAGAGAGGCTAGAACGTTCGTATGCGCTTCAATCGTCAGCTCTCGTTAAGATCTATCGACTGCGTATACGAAACATTAGTGGTAAATATTTATTGTGAATATATACACCGAAAAGCCATTACACTATGACCACCCATACATTTTTCAATGAACTCGTCTAGATGACATGGAGAGTACGTAATTAAGTGGGAATGGTATTGAAGTGTTGCTGGAGAAGCTAAGGAATCATTCTTGCACTTACGCTTGTGAGTGATGGGAAAGGCTGTTGATCTAAGCGAATTTGATAGCGGGCAGATTGTAATGGTCCGAAGACTCGGAACGAGTATCTCCGAAACTGCACGACTGGTCGTTTGTTCATCACCTGCCGTTATTAGTATTTATAAAAAGTGGATTAATGACGCTGAAACCAGCAATAGACGCCAAGATGTTGGGCGTTCACGCAACATGAAGGAAACAGGACGCCGTAGACTCTCCCGCCTAGTACAACAAAATCGGCGGCAGACAGTGGCTCAGCTGACAGCTCAATACAATGCAGATCCAGGTACAAGTGTTTCGGAACACACAATTCCGAATTAATTTCAACTGGATATGGGACTGCGGAGCAGATATCCCACTCGTGTGCCTCTGTTTACCAAGCGTCACTCTGTTTACCAAGCGTCATTACCTCTGTTTACCAACTACGCTTATGATGGGCACGGGAACATCGAGACTGGACCACGGATATGTAGAAGAGAGTTGCTTGGTAGGATGAATCCCGGTTTCTCCTTCATCCATCACCTCGATGGTCGTGTCAGGGTAAACCGTCTTCCAGGAGAACAGCTGAACCCGTCTCCCCGGCAGCTCAGAACTCAAACACCACCCATGTTCCAATATCTCGACTTTGTGTGGCCGCTGCTTAAAGATTTCGTACAACCTGTCTCCAGTATCTACGAAGACTCGTGGCATCCGTGCCCAGGCCAGTTGCAGCTGTTTTGAAGGCCAAAGAAGGCGCAACGGGTTATTGAGTAGATGGACATAATATAATGGCTCTTCGGTGTATAAAGTAAAAAATTAAAATATATATAATCGACGATAATACATGTTTCTATTTAACGTTTACCAGAAATCGCGATGTATCCTGTTGCCATTTATTTCGTATTTTTCCTATCATTAATAAAGCTATAAAGGAGTAATTTTTTGTTTACTTGATTTCTTTCCTGAACCCGAAGAAACTCAAAGAAAATATTAGTCGTTACGTACATGTATTCACGCAAAACACACGGCCGTGTCCGCGACACAGATACACCCCCCCCTTTTTTTCATTAAATTCAAATAAATTAATTTTTAAAACGCTTTTAGTTGCAAGCAAGTTCTGACGAAGCAACGGATTGATATTTGTTGCAGTTTAAAACAAGAGTTTTATATAGTGTGGTTATAATTAAACTTTCCCTGTAAACAGCATTCTTCAGCTGTAACGAATGAGCTGATTTCCCCCCAAATTTGGTACATGGACTGCATACGAGATGCGCTCAAGGGAGCTTGTTGAAACGTTTAATTAAAAAAAACGTGTACCAGGTGGCGTTTTGCTTGGTGAATTGAGCTCAAAAAATGACCCAAAATAGTTTATAATTTCTCAAAAACTATTCGATAAATGTTAAAGATACTTGTACATTTCGAATTATCCATTTCCATTGTTAAACTTCATGTTTTTCATGGAACGTGCCATTTAGGAGGCACTTTTTGAACTGTTTTTTTTTTTTTTCAAAATTCCTTCAGTGCATCTCATGTACAGTCTGTGTACCAAATTTGGTTACAATCCCTTTACCCATTTTAGCTCTAGAATCCTGTTTATATCCTCGGAAAGTTTAATTATAATCACACTGTACATCAGTATTTTTTCTTTCGAGAAAGATATGTGTAAAAGTGGAGGGTGGCAGCCTGACCTCCTCAAAGGACGAATTTCAACATGTCCAGAAATTGATTTCTAAGCATTCTCATGATATTACATTTTATAGCAAGCATTTCGCGGATATCTTTTTCTTTTTTTGAGATAATGAGGAACATGAGAAAAAATAAAATCACTTAGGCCCCTGCCTCCATAAGTTATGAATTTTTCAAAATTTCCTTTTATCGAGCATCTACTTTACACACTTCACATGAATGCTAAATTTCGAATTATTAGCTTTCGTTCTGTCGGCTAGGTGAAATATTGACAAATGCAAAAACATTACTTTTCTTTCCCCCTAATATTTGTAAGGCGAAATTTTGATTTAAAACTTACTTTTGCCGACATCGTTGTTGATAATACCATCTATTTTATTAATTTCTATTTAAACTCCAAACGAAATCTAGAATTTTTTTTTTTAATTTACAAAAGCTTTTTACACAAGACACGATTTTAAGCACGTAGAAGAAATACTTATAATATGTATATTTTTCATGTTTGTAGTGTTATTATGCAAAACCTTACGTATCCGAAAACGACAACATTCTGAAATCTTTTATTTTTCAGAAATAATGATCAAAACACCCACTTCACTTTCAAGTTTTTCCGAAAAATAAAGCTAATTTTTACGTATCGTTAGGTAGATGCTTGACCGGCATTTTCCGTGATACTCTCTTAACATTTTCTTTCAATTTATTCGATATACAGATATATCACTATTTAGCTATTTTAAAAATGTGATATCTCATAAAACTTTATTCACAATATGGCTCCAGTATCATTTTCTAAGGAAAATACTTGCATTTTACTGCCTACATCAGCTCATATCAAATAGTCTTGCAATATATTTTCTGTTATGAAAGCAAAACCTATCATTTTGATAGCTTGGAACAACATCAAAATTTCGAAAAGATGAAATATATTTCTTAAAGTTCACGGTGACATGTGTCTTATATATTCGACTAGTGTGTTTGGAGAGAATAAAATTCAGATCACTTGCTACCTTAAACCATTCTCTCGAATTTAAATAAACTTTGCCCTGTCAAGAAAACACAACTTTGACTATTGCGGAAATATGCAATACTGAGTTATAAATAGAAGAAAGAAAAAAACGCTCCCCCTCTTGTGGAAAACTGAAAGTTGACCTTATTTTTAAAAAATCCGTCAAATTTATGGTATGAAGGACTAAGAGAGTGAAAAATTTATTTCTCATGGAAGAAATAATTCGAAAATAATTTTCCTCTATGAAAATAGTTATTTAAGTTTGAATACACTCAAGCAACGTTTGAACTGCTTAAGCTAAATGCCTATCTGTAATAAAGCGATTTTGCACTATAACTTGAATATGATCACAACACAGCAGGCTTGATTTTATGATTTTTTCCTCAAAGCAAATGAGCGATAGTAAAATAAAGGCTGTTACAAAAGAATAGAATAAAAAAATTAATTATGTCGATTAAAAATTAATTTTAATAGAAACCCTGATATGTGTGATGTGTGTTTAAACAGTGTCATGAGTATAGTCCAGCTTTACTGTATCCTAATTCTGTACAGGTACGCATTTTTTAGGTGTATATTGATATTTACTAACTATGTTTGACATGCATGAAATCAAATTATCATAAAGTGTAGTCAGGAAATAAAATTCAGTATTCTCAAAGTGTGCATCATCTCCAACAATACACATCTATATAAGTGCTTCAAACTCTTCTTAATAGTTTATCAAATTAACAACGTAATACCTCAAATGCTGTTAAAAAGTCTAGAAAGAGTTTTGAGCATGCTTAAATTACTTCCTGACAGTTTTAATATGTATCTAGACGGATTTTTTTGTAAGTTAACTTTCTTATAAAAATTAAATTAGTAAATTATTCGTATCAGTGAATAATTTTATTCGTCTCAGTGAAGTAAATTATTCGTGTGAGACGAACTGTATTTCTTCTAAAATGTCTTATGAATGTAAATATAAAGCTACTTTATTTCCGTCAAGAAAAATCTAAGGGCTTACAGAAGAAGCTATTCAACTGTAATAAGCTTACTGTCCGGCGTGGCTTCACGACTGAATTAATCGCTGCTTCTGGATATTCATGGGATTATTTGGTTCCGAAAAGGTACCGTATACATGGATTTAGTCATGTTCTGTGACAACATTCTGTTACAGAAATGCACTTTAAAAATGTACGCGTAAAATCTGTTCGTGGCTCCAATGTGCAGAATATTCAAACGGTACCTCTAGGGGTTCCAATCCAGGTGCTTGGTCTCTCATCTGGAATTGGTTCAAAATTAGGTGACCAACAGCTAAACTAGACTTCCTCCCACTGGGACTCATTAAAATGGAAACCGCTCGCCTTCGCCCTTCGCCGATGTTTGCGATTGTCAGAGGGCGTTAGTAACAACAACTTAACATTAGTAACAAAAAATCCTCAAAATGGTAGACGGCTGAAGTGTGAAGATCCAGCCTTCTGGTCTATCGAGCAGCTGTCGATCCAACGCTCTGGAGTTTAGGTCTATTTTCTTCAGATGTAACGTGAATGCGCGTTAGAACCCATTAAAAAGTCCTCAGACCAAGGCTCCCACCATCATTGACAAATAGCTCTTTCGTAGCTTTGCCATAGCACAAAACAACATAGCACAACTTAAATTCATGTTCCTGAATACATTGCGGGCTTTGACTAAAACATTTCACCTCAATATTAGAGCTAACACCATCACATTTTGATAAGTTTCTGTATACAACTTGATAGACTTAAAAAACCTTCACATTCCATTCCCGGATTACCAGCTTTTTTTTTTTTTAATCTCATTAGTTTTTTAAGTTTGTTTAAATATAATGGCTTAATGAACCGAAGAATTAAAATCCTAAAGTACCTATGCAGCATTCTGCGAAAGTGTTCTAAACTTCATACATGATCAATTTCCATTATCAGTTAACACACAGCTCATCATTTGCAATTTTTTCATTTTTAAAGTAGAAGCTATGCATGGTCAATAACTACTTTTGCATACAACAAAAAAAGAATAAGCATAGTTGCATTTTGCAGACTTTGTGCTTTTGTTTTGAGTTCATTAAGTTCTAATGCGACACTTTATTTCTCATTGATAAAGTCTCGATCATGTTTCAGTTGATGGTAATATTGATATCAAATTCCCTGTACTTCTTAAATAGTGTATACATCTGATATTTTATTTTATCTTAAAAATTGGCTAAATTTAAAATAAGCTTGTACGCTTTTGAATAATTATGTATGGAACTACACAAATATTGTTGACTTTCCAAAAGAATATTCCGACAAAAGTTTTTCCAGTCACACATAAATGACTGTATTTTCACTCCAAGTTCAGAAGTTATATTTCATTAACTTCTAACGTGTAATGGATATTCTAAAACTTGAAGTCATCAACATTTTTATATCAAGTTAAAACCCATTAGCAAAGTTGAAACTAAATGCTTCCCAGAATTCTACAGCCTGAGCATTTCAAATGAAAATTCTTAAGCAAATTGAACATTTAACACTAGCTAAAGAGTTCGCTTTAAATTCGCTCTTAATGATTCTAAATCACTCTCTTCCTCTAAAATTTTACATTTCTCATTTTCCTCTTCTGCTCCTTGAAATTCTAATTTTAAAGAAATTGAACGTGCTTAAAATCATATTGCATTATACTAACGTATTTCTAACTACTTTGATATTTTGATTTATTACTACATAAGACATTTTTCTCAGACAAGTAAGTTGTGTAAAATAAATAAAAAAATGTATATAAAAAACACACATAAAATGATATTTAAAGTGTGATACTTATGTGTGTTGTGTTTTCTATACAAAGTTTTTATTTATTTTATCGTTTAACACTAGTATTTTGAGTGGTTTTTTTATTCGAAGTAAGTTGTGTGTTTACACAGCAAAAAAAGTCTGTTAAACCGACAGAAAAAAAACTGTCAGCCAGGACGCCAGTTTATTTTCGTACATTTTACAGAAGACTTCCGTATTTTTTTCCTTAGACAGAAGATTTGTGTAAAATAAACTGAGAATCTGTAAAATTTAAAGAATTCTGTAAAAAAATAAATATAAACTGGCGTCCTGGCTGACAGTTTTTTTTTCTGTAAATTTGACGGACGTTTTTTGCAGTGTAGTATACACAATTTAACGTTTCTAAATACAACGTGTAGAGAGTAGGTTTAAAAAACTGAAGCATTCGTGCAAATCAGCTTGTAAATTATTGTTTGTGGATAGATTTTTTTTATCCGTGATGTACTATAAATGGCTCAGTAAATGACTTATAAAATATTAAAATAAATATTTTATCCAGTAATGTGTGCAAGCCCCATCCGTGGCAAGGTGATTCTTCCGCAATAAAAACCGAGACATTTTTAGTGATCATTTCATCTCAAGCTTTCAAATGTTCGTCCTGTTGACTAGCTGAACTTTAGCTATTTGTTTTGTTTGTAATGTTGATAGGGTCTCAACAAAGGTTGCCAACCGTTTCGCGAGAGCAGGGACGTCCCGTTTCTAGGACTTTAGAGGACACGTACCGCGAAAGGTGTGTGCGAGACACCGAATGTCCCCCCTTTTTTTAATAGAAAAGTAATTTCATAATTCGATGAATTGTAATGATCTCGGAAAATATTTTAGGAATTGAGTTTCTTTCCTGAATAAATATGATCTCAGAAGAAGTGACAGTATACATTAAGTTTCTTTTCTAAATATTACGATTTCAGTAGAAGAGATTTGATGTATCCTAAGTGTTTTTTTTCAAAATCAATGACAGTAATATTCTAAGTATAAAATCTGACTCAAGATCAAGTTTCTCTTATAAAGGTGTATTATCGATACCTACTTATGGGTTGTTTTAAGTATTTTTTAAATGCCAAAGTAAAAAGGTTTTGTTTTTGTTTGTGGAAGGAAAAAAAGTTTATTTAATTTAATTGCAAATGATAGTACTATGTTTCATTATAAGGAAGAGAAATGGGAGACTAATAATTATTTTGTTGTTATTTTGCTCTTTAACTATTGTTAACTATGTTGCATGCATAATTATGCCAAAGTAATAAGCATACTATTCAATGAAACTATCTAAAGTGTAAAAATTGAATCTGATTTTAATAATGCTTTTCGCTTTTCTATAATAAGTCGGCTGGATCCTGCTTTTTTCAGCCATCTCATGAATTTTAATAGCGGAAGTCTCGCAAATGAGAATATAAAAGTTGGCAAGCCTAGTCTGAACCCTTTAAATGCTCGCCACTAAGTCTTCGATTTTTTTTAAACTTAACCTTTCGAGCAGCTTATCAGTTTTCATGAACACCCCCAACTTGCATTTTTGTGTAGTATTCAGCTATCAATCTTGCCTCAAAGGACAATACAAAGGTTGCATGATTTTTCCCCCACCACTTGATCTTCATCCAATCAACTGTAAAAGTAATTTTTTTTATGTTCAATCCTTCAACCCTATTAGCTCAAATGTACATTTTCCCCTGACAAATATCGAAAAATCTTCGTATTGATGTCGTTCATTTATTATCTGTAATTATTAAATTTATTATCTCTATTTTCTTGTACTCAATCATAACCCATTTTAAATTTCCTCCAAATAAAGCACATTCTTTGCTTAATCTATTAAATCTTCTTTTTCTCTATTTTTATAATTAGTCGTATTTTTAATCGCATTAAAGATGGCAGTTCAAGATCAAACGCAGTAAAGATCTCCCTCCAGTAAGGCGTTATTACAATCAATCGCACTGTGTCACATATTTAATCTCTAATATATATATATACATAGATAGATTTTTTTTCATTTAACTCTGCTGTTTTCGACTACGACAATTTCATTTTGCTCATAACTCTCGCCTTCCTTGATTTATAAAACATTGCAATTTTTTTTTCTACTAGCAATCTAAAAAATGCTGTTTTAATAGAGGCACATTTCAACAAAAACAACACTTTAATTGTGTTATTATTTTTAACGACGTTCAAGTCAAGCGTCGTAAGATATAAATGGAGCGTAAGGAATAGTATTTTCTCGAGATTTCTCAGCGAATGCTATGGTCTCATTTAAATGAATCAGTGGCGGCTCGTGGGATACAGCAAGTACAGCCGGGCTGCACTTGAAATTATCAGCACATACTTTAAAATAATTTATTCTACTAATTTTCCTAAATTCAGATTAGAATTGTGGAATTCCTACGGTAAATTAAAAAAATCTCAAAAAAAACCAAACACAAAAAAAAACGTATTGTGGCCGGATCGCTCATTCAGAAAAAAAGCACTTTAATCTTCCCGCAATTCAATTGGGAAAATCTTTGGTTCAGCCCAGAGCGCTGAAAAGAAAATTGGCAGCACCGTTGCCATGACAACGACTACGTAAGCAGCCTCTCCGTTATAGGGAGTATGCAGCTGATACAGCCGATGAAAGATTTTTTAACGGCGGCTGAACTTGAGAACTCGACTAACTGATTGGCTCGGACGAGAAGGAGGGAGGGGGTAAGGAGAATATATGTTTGGAAAACTCTCGACTTTATACTGCTAAATTTATCAAGAAGGTAAGCCTGAATAGACGCTTATGAATGGACAATTACCCATCAAAGTAGTATTGTTTTTAAGTAAGCAAGAACTGGCATTTAGAGGACATGGCGAGCGAGAAAATTCTTTAAACATGAGAAATTTTAAATAGCTTTTAAGATTATTGATATCTGAATTAAAACAACGACTTTTTATGGGGACATCACTGACGGATTCGCATGTTTAAAAGAAAGGAGGATTGATTTGACTTATAAAAAATAAGTAAGTTTTCTTTTCTTTTCTTTTCTTCTCAAGTTATCGTTACAAAAGAAAATTCTAAGGAAACTTCGAATCAGACACGGATTAATGCAATTTTGAGGATAAGAGCGGCTGGTTGAAATTTATGTCCATTTTATGGAAGTAAAATAGGAACTTTTACATTTTTTGTGTAATTTCTTTTTTTTTTTTCCTCGGTGAGGGCTTAATCCACCAGCTTTCGAATTCAGTAACAAAAGATTTTCCAATCCTGTCCGGAGGAAAGGGGGGGGGGCTCATATGCTTCCGGCTGCACTAACAGTTTTGACCACGGGCCGCCACTGAAATGAATCACTTACAGTAGCACTTTACACAAGGGAATTAAAGATTTAATTTTTTTATAAGTTGTTTTTTAGAAACTTGCTTTCAATTTATGTGTTTAATTATTGAATGGGGATTTCCATTGAAATATTTAAAATGTTTCAGATTCTTTATTTATTTATTTTTTTTTTTTTTTTTTTTTTGCAGTAATGATAAAGGAAATTTTTAGAAACTATTCAATTTTAAGAAAATAAATATCTATATTTCTTTTACTTCCTTGAGCGTAAAATTTTTATGTAAAAAATATTACTAATTTTTATATTAATTTTCAGAATCGTACGAAATTTTACATTTCTATCAAGTTCTATAAAATGTACGCTTTAAAAGACAGAAGTTTCCCTTTTTTTCTATATGTGTATGGCTACTTTTGAACTTAGAAAGCTAGTAAAATATAATTTTATCCGTAAAAGCATGTATAAAAAAAATGAATAAAAATCATCATTTCAGAACAAATCACAAAGCAAATCTCGAAAGTTATTCACATTTCAGTAATGGTTTCGTAAGTTTCCTTTCTCACCAAAGGCTGGAAAAACTGATAAATGTATATGTACTTCGAGCATTCGGAAAGTCAATAACGTTTTGAAAAAGAAGAAAAAAAATTAGTTTTTTTTTTCAGCCACTTTTATTTTTACATGAAAGAGCATACCTTAAACTATTTTCTACATAGTTTCTGCCAGTGTTCAAACAATTCTCGCAGCAGGTTTACAGCTATTCTACACCTGATTCATAGGAACTTCCCGCCAATGACGATAAGCACGTAAGCAAACTTCGGCCAGCAATTCAAAACAAACGGACAGGAATGCTCAGTATAGTGATTGTGTTGCTTCATCAGAATGCTCGGCCCCATACTGCTGGTGACTCTCAATACCTATGAAGAAGGTATAGAAAAGCTGGTAACCCGCTACGACAATTGTTTGAACATTGGATTGAATCCCCTTTTTCTTTTCTTAAAACGCTTTAGACCCGATATGGCTCTAGGCGCCCGCCATAAAGTGATCCCGTATCTCCCGGAGAAGCTTGAGAAAAAATGCCACCACCCCCTTTTGACACATGATAAGTGGTTATCTGCAAAGTTACCTTGAATTGAAGCCCCTATGCCATATATGAGTGAGGGATAACTTCTTCCCTACCTTGTATCTCGGGAAAATATATTTTTTTATGCATACGGTAATTTCTAAAATGAGTGATGTTTCGGGTTATTTTTTTAAATTCTAATAAGAATTTATTTCAACAAATGTCTATGATTGAAAATGTAAAAAAAAAAAAAAAAAAAAAAAAAAAAAAAAAAGAAGAAGAAACTTTCCGACTAAACAGCAAATGGCATAAAGGAATTAAAGAATATTTATTCCTTTTCACTTTTTCACGTTTCTCGATCATTTCTTCTTGGAAAGAAGTATTTTTTAATTATTTTTAACCATACAGGCTTTCATCCCCTCACCAGTTTTATGTAAACTTGTTTAAGCAGCGAAGCTTTAGTTTGATGAAAGAATGCAAGACGATCCCATTTACATCTCTTAGGAACTCCAACAGCGCCTAGTGACTTTTTAATGCTATCTTGCTTCTTTAAGATAAAACAACAAAGCAAGCGTTTCATGGAATAAAAGCACTTCACCATAAAGAACCAACTAAGAATAAAATAAAGAATTTTTTTTAGAAAGGTTCCAGAAACATTTCTTCTTTTCTTCATTTAGTCGCATAAATGGCATAAAAGTTTCAACACTGGCTTCTTCATGTCTACACTCTACTGGAGAAAAACGCTATTTTTGCTATTTCAGGCTATTACTTACATTTAAAAAGATCTTTAACTTAACACCAATATAATACGTGAGCAAGCTTTAATTACTCCGGGAAAACTTGTAAAGTTTCTTTTAATCATGGTTTCCGCGCACTCAAGGTTTGAGATAGTTAATTGGTTTTCTAAGAAGGTCATGCAAGGGCTCTGTAAAATCTTTTGAAAACTAACGGGTGATGCCATACCTTTCATTGAAAACACTAGTTTTAATATTAATTAGAAGCAAATTTTTCTTGTGAGGAACTGCTAATGAATGGCAAAATTATAGTTTTTATAGGACATATAAATACCGATACAAACTATTCTTTGCTGTTTTTCATGAATGATACTGGATGGTGAAATTTGTCAGAATCAAAGTCTCTTTTTTAATTATATTTAATTTTTAATGATAGTGTACAGAAAAACTTCAAAAGCTTGTTAAGTTAGTGCAGAAATGAGTCAAATATGCATTTATATGCGGTATAGTTAAATTAGGGAAGAACATTCAGGCTGTGATGAATACATACCTACTTAAGTCAAAGTGCAATCACAAAAGTATTATGCGTGGTGAAATACAAGATGGCTAATTGAAGATACACGTTCACAGGGACATTAATTTTGAAAAGCAGACAGTGAATGAAAGTTACCATAATATAGCAACTTTGGATGAGACGCCAGTCATACTTAAAGGACACTTAAGTATAACAGGCGTTTTCATCGAAACATTCTGGTAACGCTACTATGTTTTCTCGAATCTTATTCAACTTTCGAATTTTTGTTATGACTGGCTAACTGTTCTCTTTAAAAAGTATTTACAGTGTTTAATGGTTGAGAATACTACACACCTCTGTGGAAATTGCTTTATCACCGATAATTTAAGTAAGAAGGTGAACATATAGCAACTAAAGCAAAAATGTAAATGAAATTATCTTAAAATAAGAGCCCACTAAAAAAACCTGTACAATTACTTAGTTAATACAATTTTACATAGTATTTTATCAAGGATTCAATATCAGAAAGTGGATTTTTTTAAATAAACAATAACTAGCATTAAATTAATTTTAACCCTTCGTGACTTCACAGAAGATATAAAATTAAATGCGTGTACTAAGAATATGAGAATATTTAACATTATAAAATAACTACGTTCAAGCACTTCAGAGAATTTTGTATTAAACTATGATTTGAATGATCTTTAACTTTTCAGCTACGACTTCTATGGGTAAAAAATTATTTTATGCGGCTGAATCAACTTCATCTTAAATTCTTTATTTGTTAAAGGCAAAAAATATTTCAACAAAAAAATTAAAATTAAAATGCTTCATTTTCAAAAAATATAGAAATAATCTTAAGAACTCCTCTAGATAAAATTTGAAAGGAAATATATCTTATGGATGTCTTTCATTTAATCTATAACAGCTATTTTTAATAATAAAATAAGAACAGATTGAAGGATATATCTTTTATCTCAGAAACAAATTTAAATCTTCTTTTCTGATAGAATGCGTTTTTAAATAACTTATCAAAACTCTAAAGGATCTCTCTGATATTAAAAAACTTAAATTTGGGTTATTTTATTTCAGACTTCTTGTATTTTCTTTTATTTATGAAGTTTCCACTAATCACTCACAGGAATGAATATTTAAATCTTTGCTAAGAAAAGATACACTTTACTGTATATGTGTGCTCAACAGATATGATCGATAAATACTGAATATCTGAGTATTTTTTATCTTAGAAATTAAAATGCTAAACGTATTATAGAGCATCAAATATTTTTTTCAACAAAATTATTTATTTAAGTTTATTAAACACTATCATTTCAGTCAATAAATCATTTACCCAATGTGAGGTGTTTTTTTTTGTTTGTTTTTTTTTTTTTTTCAATTACTCGCTTTTTTAGTTATATAACAATATGTGCAGCTGCGGGGGGGGGGGGAGGCCCACTTGTACTTTATTCAGCCGTCGTGTGTCGTACAGAAAAGTTACATATACCAATCGTTTATGATTGACGTACACTTTAAGTTGCTATACATAAAAATTGCATAAGGGGCCGTCTCCATATTAAAATTCGCACCAACTTTTTTTTTCTCCAATAGCACCCCTACATTTCACTTCATATTTCAAAAATTTAGCTCATTTTAATCCCGGATACCAATTTTCAATAAATTTGAACTGACAATGAGTGACTTGTGAGCACCCAAAATTCCCCTCCCCCTATGTTAAAATATTTTTTCATACTTTAATTCATATCTGATATAATATTGATAATAAGAATCTGACTTTTATTCATACTATTTGAACTAAACGGCCCAAACATAATTTACTATTATTATAATTTTTAATAAAATATTAATATTAATTATGAATTGTTAAATTAATATTCAAAAAAATTACGTATAGCAACCTAACCAAATTTTGATTTAAATAAATGCAAAAAGTGATTTTACATGGATGTGGAAAATTTCAAATTTTTACGTTCAGTAGTTTAATTTATATTAAATAAATATGTGTTGTTTTCCTGTGTTAAGGTACCATATATAAATTTAATAAGTGACAATTTTTTTTAACATTGCGTAAAATAAATGTAAATTAGATTTCTTTTGTTCAAAAACAGTAAAAGATAGTGGTATTAAAAAATATCAAATTTTGAAGCAAATAAGTTAGAGGTTTTTACAGTTTGATGGTGATTCTATAAAGCGTCTATTGTTGCGTCCGCTACCATATCTCGCCAAATAAAATGTTTTCCATGTATGGGATTCGATGGGATATGTATGTCTTCTAATACAACGTCCTATTTCTGAAAAACTAACATCCTCAACATTCCAGGCATGAATTTGACCTTTTTTAATATTGGAAACATTAGGTCTTGGGACTTCCCCATATTTTATTAAACATTCAAAAAACATTCACGTTTTTCTGTCTAAATTTTCATCTGACAATGAATTAAAATACCGCCAAAAGTCTTGTAAGAATATTGTACATTGCAGACGATAATATTAAATGAAGAAAGTGAAATAACAGACACAGTTATAAAACTGGGTCGGCGAAAAAGTAATTGCATTTTTCACATGAAATTCAAACAAATAAATTTTCAATCATGAAACCATTCTTCTACTTCGACCGTAGAGTAGTAACATTCATGCTTGTAGACAGAAGAACAGAGAGCAGCCTCTCACTCCTGCCAACATTTCACCCGTCTAAGAGAACCATCAAGGGAATACTCAATAGCACAATTTGAAAATAAGTTCAAAGATTTTCAAAATCGCGAACAGTTGTTTTGCATTTTCTCTTTAAATCATGTGTACGAACCAAGGAAGCTATGAACCAACGGGTCATTTGGACCACTGACTAAATATTCTAATTTCTACCCTTGCTATTCTCAGTACAAAAAACTTTAAGAGAGATGGAAACAATATTTTACTTGAAAATAATATTTATTTCTTTTAACTCTCGCTAGCGAAATGAATGAAAGGCGAAAAGTTCGGAACCTACAAATAGCATTTTTCAATTTGCAGAAAGTCCCTTAAAAACGCGCACAAAATAATTCGCAATATCTCCGGAAATTGTCGTAGAGAATTAGTGAAAATTTATATTTAGGGTAATTTGGAGGTTTTCTTTCGTTTAATAAAGTCAAAATACAGTGTTGCCATTGAGAAAAACAAAGTGGATGCATAATTAAATATGTAGACGGCTCTGTATGCAGGTTAAATTAATAGCAAATTAAAATATGCGTTATTTGCAAACGAATGGTATATATGACTTTGCTGTACGACGAACGATGGCGAAATAAAGAGCAAGTTGGTCTTTTTTCCCCGCAGCTGTACATTATAAGGGTACTTCATCATTTTAAAATATTTCAACTTCAATCAGCTTAAGTAAACTATATTACACATTTATTTTATTTGTCAGATAATTTAATAATTAATCCCACCAGGTGATTTTTTTGAGGCAGGGAAATTTAGAATTTTTTTACCATTCAGTAACATCTGACCTTACAGAATTAAAACTCAATGTTCAGAATGTTGATTTTCATCACTTTGACCAATCAGAATTCTAATAAAATTAATTATTGCGAGATTCCGCCATAGTACTTCAAGTAAAATTATTACACACATATGCTAACTTAATTTTCCAATAATGTGTGGAATAGTGCGCTGGTCATTGGCTTACTTTGGAACAGAAAAAAAAACTTTTTCCCCTACTTTTTAGCAATACATGTGTCAAAGCCTACCTATTATCAATTTGCCAAGCAAACTATGCAGTAAATCTTAAATCTTGGGTTGAAAAATAATTATTAAATTCATTTCCTTACCATGGCTTAAAAGCAAAGTTTGGCTAATAATTGACACTGTCTTGCGTATCTTCGTAGTCCTGTCTTGCGTTTCTTCGGTGAGCGGCTGCCTTTCGCGATTCAATAATCCCACGCGTGTACTGGTATCCTGCTATAAAGTTCGTCGCACTTGCGAAAAAACTTTTCCTTCCCGATCGACCTGGCAGTTCGCCAAATATTATACCTTTCATCTCCAAACACTACAACCACCGTTTCCATAGCAACCACGCATGACATGGGGGGAGGAAATCTATTTCCCCCTCGGTTCTTTTCCCCTTAATTTTTCGGAAATCTAAAATTATCATCATGCCCATTTTACTAATTAACTTTTTAACTCACCAAAAAATTATGCTAAACGCTTGATTTTTTAAACGGAATCTGAATAGCTTGTCAATAACAGTACATATATTTTTTTATACAGAATAATCCATAGTTTTCTCGATGCGAGCTTCGAGAGGCGAAAATCTTAAAATGTGCCCAAAAAGCGGCTTTTGTTTTTATATTTTTTAAAAAATGGGAAATGCAGCTAATTCGAAAATGCTGATCTCGTTCGAAAGAAAAAATTTTCCTCTTTCCGATCGTGTAATTATTTTTTCTTTTGAACGAACGGAAGCTCTCTTTTTCGGAATGCAATGAGAAAAAACGATCAAAAATGACATAAAATATAAAATTTTAAAATTAAAAAAAAAGGCCAGACCATTTCCCACCTCATGGGTAGGCCCATGCAAAATTTTGTACAATTCGGCAGGATCCCAGCAAACACACTACTGCCCGCAAAATAACAGCAGGGTACCGGTCGTGCTGGCAAAGTGTCGTGTACTGGGATCAAAATGCATTGCCGTCGACAAAAAGTCACTGGAGTACCAGTATCTGAAAAATGCATATGCGCCAGTACATACAAGTAATGGCGAAATGCCATATGTCTATGACATGCACAGAAAAGTTAAAAAGTTTAAAAAAGTTTAAAATGTACCGGACCAGCACTATTTGGCGGTAATGGGCCCATATATATATATCGTAGTGTTAGCATAAAATTTCGTTATTTTAATTAAATAATATTATTTTACTTTCATACTGTGTAGAGTGTTTAGGGATGTGAGTTCCGGGCACCCAAAGGCAGAGTCACTGTTAAGATTTTTTTTCGAGGCAGTGGGGGGAGGGGGTTAAGAGGAGGAGTTGATACTGTGCTTTCAAATATTTTAGTACTAAAAACTAAAATATTACGAGTTCTTTTTTATAGGATACGAGTACAAGTTCCGTATCCTATAAAAATGTTCACTGCATCGACAGTGAAACCCCCACCCTGTATATGAGTGCCTATGTACAGAATATGAATTTTATATTCTTAAAATGTTTATAATTAATATTAATTTTTCACAATTTTGCTAAAATTTTCCTGAAAACATATTTGAAGATTTTTTCTACGTTAAGCCGCTTTTAAAGTTTACCGAATAAGGGTGCAGTAATATGTTAGAGGGAATATTACACGAAGGCCAGTCAGGTCTTAATTTAGATGGGAGCTCAGGTCCTGTACTTATTTTTTTCAGAGAATTTTAGATTAAATTAAAATTCTTAACAGCCTACATAATTATCTCTATGGATAACTAATTTATTATATTAAATTTAACAGTTATAAAACAAAAGCTTACTTAATTTTTAAATATAAATTTGGTAATTAATGCTCAAATTTATTCAATAAAACAAATTAGAGCTCCTGCAATTATTTTGATAGAAATTAAGCAATGAGCCAGTATTTCATGTAATAGTCAAAAATTGAAAGTACGCAATGGGTTCGTTTAGGAATTTTATTTTCTATACGCTGTTTTGATTGCTCTCGGATTAAATGTTTGAATAACCACGGGGCCACACAGGTAAATAAATCTATATACGCACAGACCAGATATCTAGCCAAGAATTCTAGCGTCGTCAGCTAACTTCTCACGAGACATGATTGCAAGATTCGAACTGTTATCGCAGATTTGGCTACATTAATTCAGATTATTTTTTCGTCGTACCGATGAATTTTTTTTTGCGTTTGCAAAAAGAAAATAAACAAGTGCTTGTCTATTTTAATCTGAGGTGTGCAAAATAGCCTTTTACCTAAATTTCAAGGACGTATTTAGGGGGCGGGTCCAAGGAGTCCAGACCCCCCCCCCCCGAAATTTTCATTTTTGTTACCAAAATGATAATGATATAGTCTTTTTGTGAAAAAATCAGCCTTTTTACCGTTTGAACCCCCCCCCCAAATTTTTTTTCTGGATACGCGCCTGCTGTATTCATGGAAACTGGAGTGAAATAAATCGGTGTCCGTATCAGCGATAAAAAATTTACAAGTGTCATTATTTCTGTTTCTTTTCAAAGGATATTTTAATAGTTTATTGGAAATTCCAGGGGGCGCAATATCGAGCTCAAAACGTGGAAAATGTATAAAAGGGGAGCCTTTTTTATGTGTGCAGGGGGTCGCCACGTACCTTAGGGCCGCTCCTGGGAAATTTTACAAAATTGCGGGTATTGTGAAGTAATTACCAGCACATTGCGAATGAATAAAGCAAATAAAAAAGTATTAAAATCATTCCATTAAATTACGGAATATCCAACCTCATCCATGGTTCTTTCACGACAAACTGCAAACGATAAGTACTACAACAAGCCGTTATTATAAGAACAGTTTTATTCCATTTTAGGTTAAATAAAGTGAATCCATTTGGACGAGAATGTAATCTGGATACACATGATAACAAGTTACCTCGCATCCATTTTCAGCCTCTATGGAGGGAGTTAATCCTATTCAATATGCAAATGTGTGGCAGTTTTCCTGAAAGGCCTTCATTTTGTTTAAAAGGAATTTACCCCGTTCTAATAAACTTTGAAGTTCTGAGTTTCCCTCTTTTCAGTGAAAAATAGATTAATATTGTATAGCATAAAAATATAGAAAGAACACAAAAGAAAAAATTCGAAATATCTAAAAATTACGAATAATATATATATAATATATAAAATTAAGCATCCTCTCAAAATTCAAAATTTCTATTTGCTTGCTTCAAAATTCTTCAGGGCGTAGAAACTTTCGTTTTAAACAAAGCATTTGTATCAGGATCTAAATTTAATTCAAACGCAAGTAATATATCTCCCCTGTTTCCCACGGTCTGCAGTCGCCATACCCCGAAAGAATTTCCTTAGGCTAGCAGACCCGGGCAGTTTAACAAACAATAATTGCATCTCTTTTGGAACATGTGATACTGTATAGAACACGTGACCCGAAGTTATATAAGTTGAAACGTAGCTCGGAGCATAGATTCTTCGTGACTTCACTTGCCATGTAAAACTATATGAAATCAAATAAAAAATATGTCATCTTAGCCCGGAGTGTTTTTCCGTACAACACCGCCCCAGCCCGAGTAAACCGTCCGGCATCTGCGCCGGGTGGTCCTCCGACAGCGAGACCCCGGTGCTGAACTTAACCCGAAGATGAAATGAAACTATGCCGTCTCTCTGCCGAACATCGCCGGCCCGACTACGAAAAAGCATTAAGACGTTCGTCTACCATTATGGAAGTCGATCAGGATTGCGCCCTGCTCGGGAAAGAAGCATCTTTCTCCAACTAATGCAATTTAATTAAATCAGAATCTGTGATCTGGGTTTCTTTTGAAAGAAGCCTACGAACTTACCTTTCAAAGACGCCACTTCGGTTTTTGCATCGATGTTGTTTTCCCCTCCCCTCCCTCTTTCAAGTGTGTGCAAAAGAGAAAGGAATTCTTGTGCTCCGTTAGAGAAACTGTTTTCAATTTTATCGTTCTCCATTACAAAGATTGGTGAATTGTTGCCTCTCCAAGCCATGACGTAATTCCAATCAGCTGTTCTTCGAATCTGCTGGTTTACGTATGACAGTGCTTTCGGTTTGATGATTGTTATGGATTTTGAAGCATTAAATAACATTTAATACATTCCATATAGTATAGTGTATGTCATTAGTATTATTTTTTTTCTTTCGTGCAAGTGAAATGAAAGTAAGTTTTATTTATTTTTTAGTTTATTTACAAATAGCAATAAAAGTAAAAGAAGAATTATTATGTAAACGTGATTATTTTGTCTATATTTAATTTTGGTTTGATGATTCATTTCTTTGAAAGGTATTCATGTGTGTTTATTTAACATTTAATTAAACAAATAGATAGATTTACATTTCATAACTGATTTATTTATTGTTTATTGATTTCCATATGAGTATTTTGCTATCTGTTTTAAAAGAAAAAGCTTATGACGGACTTTTGAATTTGAATACTTTCAAGTTTTTCTTTAAGTAAATTGTTTTGATTTCGATTTCTATTTTTGTTTAATCTTTGGTAGTCTGAATTTGCTTTTATTAGAATAGAAAAAGTAGAAAATATTATTGTTTTATGCTGTTAAGGTCAGGTAAAATGACTTCTACAAGCGAGACTCAGACAGAAAATGTAAATACCTATGATCATAACCCAGAAAAGAATGCCCAGACAGCACATAAGCTTAAATCAAGCTTGAGATTTGGATTGGCAATGCAAGGTTGGCTTAAGCTGGATTTTCACTTGCAAAGTGCGGTGATGGCGCCATCTGTGAAAGAGAATTGACATTAATTGTCTAGCGTCCTCAAATTTGTTGAAAGTTCGTAAAAGATGTGTTTTATCGGGGATGGTTTTTTATTACCAGTGCCATATTACCGGCAGGGCAAACGGAGAAACTGCCCAGGGCCTACAGATTTTAGGGCCCAAAAATCTTACATCTTACACTTTTGTAATTTTAAAATAAAATTACGAAGGATAAAAAAAAATTCCTAAGTTAAATAAATTTTTTAATTATAAAGTATGAACAATGAAAATAATTCAAATTTACATTTGTATAAATTAATTTAAACTTATTTTTAATTCTTCGAAATGCTCTATATCAATATAGCATACCAATATGTAGGAAAATAACCACATTTGTAAACAGAATTTTTAGCGTTAAAAAATAGCAAAATTTTTCAATTATTTGTTATTTTAAGATATATTTACAAAAATGACTAAACTGTTAGTATTCCATACATGTTAGCAACTGTGATATAGCATTTCGAAGTAACGTTTAACTATCTGTTTCTTTCATTTCAGATTACTTAACACAAAATTTGTGTTAAGTAAGTAAACCCCTTCTATTTTTCCAAATATGGAAATTCTTCAAAATAAAATACAATTATACTACGAAATTGATTTCAAAATCACACATAACATTATTTTAATTTTGATGCATCCCATGGAAAAATAAAAGAAACAAATAACACATCGCCCACTTATAATCTGGCGAGAAAACAGCGTGGTAAGTCACTTCAAACTTTAGTCAGAGCTGCACAAGGTGCCGGTGGCGGAATGGATAGCGTGCTCGACTGCGAAGCCAAAGGGCCCGGGTTGTATTCTAGCCACGAACACTCGATGGACTTAAATTAAAATGAAATTTCAGCGTGGAGGGGGGAAAATGCGCGGAAAAATAAATTATGTGGGGCGCGTTAGCCAGCGGGCGCCCCGTGTATTTAGAAATTTTTTTAAGCTCTAACTGTCAAGCTTGATTCAAGCTTGAAATGTCAAGCTTAATGCAAGCTGGGCAAGTGGAAACTAGAACACTAGATTCAAGCTTGCATCAAGCTTACACGATTGGAATTTTCAAGCTTAATTCAAGCTTATTGACTTGATAAATCAAGCTTGCTGCAAGTTTGCTATGCTGTCTGGGTGGGTTAACGGCTAATAATGTCGATAGCAGTTCTCAAACCTTGGCAAATAATCTTAGTAAACAAAAAGAGGTACAATCCGAAAGTAATTGTGAAAACTCAGAAATAAGAGAAATGATTTCTTTTAACCTCCAAGGTGGGACGAAATTAGAAAAGTGTTTAGAATATTTTGAAAGGAAATGTTCCCAACTACAGTTTTCGGACGAGTGGAAAGTTAGACATTTATCAAAATTTTTAAAAGGTGAAGCCTTAACTGCTTTTATTAACTCATGTTTACACATTCAAAATTGGATAAACCTTAAAGATACTTTACAGGAGATGTTTTTTTACTACCGATAGTGTTGATTTTTCAGAGTTCTCTAATTTAAAGTATAAGATGGGAGATGGTTTAAAAATATATTTTCATAAGAAAGTTGAAATAGGGCCCAAATTAGGTTTATCTAAAAAAGTAATTGTTGAAGGCTTAACCGAGGGATTAGGTTCCCAATTAAGATTGACAATCACAGCAAACCCACCTCAGACCAATACAGAGTGGTTGGTATTAGAAACTAAATTAATTAAGATCAAAAATGAAGAAACTAAACAAAACCAAACTACCCGAAGTAATTTTTTCACACCTAGGTTAAATTCTAACAATCAGTTTAGACCTTGGAGACCAAGTTTTGACCAACAGAACCAATTTAGGCAGTGGCGACCAAGGTCCGACAATGTTTTAGGAAACAGACGTTTTCCTCAAAGATTCAGTAATCAGACTAATCATCATCAGGTCTCCAATTTACCACCAAGGCCATGCCGAAAATGTCAGGACTTCGGTATTGCTAATGCATACCACTGGGAACAGGTGTGTTCCTTTACAGAGAGATTAAATAACATACAGGTGACAAATCAAAGTCAGGTGATTTCTAATAATTCCCAGGATAGTCAAAATAGTCAATGACAATTGATTACAGTTAGAGGGCAAATTATTCAAAATGTGCAGAGCCCTCCAAGTTTATATTTTTCTAATATGTTGCCAACACATAATATTGAAAATGTGAAGAATGAATAATTTGTGATTTATTATTATTGATAAAGTTGATGTTTGTTTAGTAAGTGTTAATATTTTTACCTTTTACTGTATTTTAAGTGATATTTTTAGGTCAATGTGTTTATGAAGATGTGCAAAATTAAAATGTATATTATGTGAAATTTTTTAGTGGACAACAAAAACTTATTTTATAGTGTTCTACGCTATAGAAATAATAATTTTATTTATGATATATTTGCGGACACACATTGCAAATACTGAGACATTTTTTTATACAATGAACTTTCCAAGACTATCGAAAACTTTATGTAATTTCTGTGTTTTCAAATGTTAATAGGTGTTGTGTTGAAATCAAAACATCCCCTCTCTCAATTGTTTGTAAACAACTTTACAGCTGCTTCCGACGAAAGGCCGGCTGCCTTGCAATTGTTATACTGTGTCACCGATGCTTGCCTTCCTTCGTTCCTTTTCTCCCTCGCAATCCGGCTGCGCAGTGTCAGGTTTGGATGCCGATGGTGGGGGAGAATGAAGTGAAGTGGGATGCGAGTGTAATTTTTTTTTTGAGCGTGTGTGGATCCCGGTGGGCGTGAGGTGGAACGAGACTTCGCGTCCGCCGGTCCTGCTATAGAAAAGAAAAAGGGAATCTTTTTATCTGTAAAGATGTAAAATCAACTAAAAGAGGTAAAGAACATCGTATCAAGAATAAACTGGATACAAATTTCATGTGACAAAAGGAATCAACTTTACGATCCAAAAGGATTCGATAAGATGAAGCTTACTCATCGTTCTGCTTTCCCAACTTGCACGTGATCGAATCGGACTTACCCTGAATTTCGGTCTTCTGGAGGTGTACGTTTGTGTGAATAGACAAACGATTTATTGAAAAGGTGATTGAAAAATGTGTTAATTTGTTCTGTTCACGTAATCAAGTTTACAGTGCATTTTTACGTACAGTTAGCCGCGTAATCAGTGATGAATCAGTGTGAGTGATGACGCCGTCTCCATATCTCTGTTCATAACGACTAAGAAATCCCCCGAGGCTGGTATGCATCTGTCTTCGCAGAATATTCTTTGTGCGTCCAAAATTGTCATCGATGAGTGATTAAAATTGTGTTTCGTGAATTCCTTTGTGCCTTCAAAGTTGTCATCGATTTGTGATTAAGATTGTGCATCAGACATTCTATGTACGTCCAGAATGGTAATCGATGGGTGTGTAAAAGATTCAAGGACGAGGTATGTAGTTGCTCTCGAGAAGTTATAACAAGGCATCTGTACGTCTATGACTGTATAATCATTTTATTTTATATTTTTAGAGTATAAATGTTTGAAGCTTCATTACATTTTTATCACATAAATATAACTTTTAAATTTTCATTAGAGTATGCATTTGTTACCTTGATTTTATCTTTAATACTTAATATGCAAAGATGTAATGGCAATGAACTTTGAAGTATTATAAATAAATAATCCAGAGTATTAGATTAATGTTATGGTTTGCTATGTTTAATGTATTTTCATTTTCGTAATTTTCATTACAGTTAGAGAAAATGTTTTAAGAACGTTATCTTGATAAAATTTTTCCACTACCACTATACGATCCGCGGCTACCAACCTAGCAATAGGTAAGCTGTGTTTTAAGACATTAGCCAAGTAGCACACTTACGTTTTTAAAACGTTGCTAACACGGAATCGCCTTCCGTTGCAAAAACGTCAAGCTGTAACGCAATGAATTCGCAAATGTGTCATCGCTTTCCACCGATTTAACACCCATTCTTTCCCACGTTTTATAAACGTTTGCTGAAACGAAAGAAAATGGATAATACACCTATTCTGCCACCATTTTCAAACGTTTTAAAATCGTTAACAAGGACGTACTAAGCTAGCATTTTACAGCGTTTTAAAATCGTTGCAGAAAAGATAGTGTGCCTATATAGCAACCATTTCCCAACATTTTTAAACCGATGCAGAAATCATAGTAAGCCTATTTATCGACCATTTTTCAACGATTTAAATGCGTTTAAATAACGATATTTCACCACCATTTTTCAGCGTTTCAGATCGGTTGCAATAACGAAAAGAAATCGATGATGCTTTCAGATTTACAACTATTTTACCACGTTTTAGATAGTATGCATAAACAGTTTTATTTTGAAATTTTCTAATTAATCACGAATGTTTTTTCATAAACTTAAGTAGCAATAACAAATTAGAATTTTCAGAAACATTTCTTCTTACTCAAAACTTTCCTTACTTTTTTTTCTTTGAAAAAGTACCCCGCCCCAACAAAAATAGTTGATTAATATCTAAAAATATATATATATATATATCTCAATATTAGAAATATGGGAGTGGGGGTATTTATATAAATATATAGTATGTTCTATATATACATATATATTTATATAAATACCCTGCCCCCAATATTTGGAAAATTTAGATATTAAAATAATAAACCATTTCGGTTAGGGGAAGGGGTGGGGGAGGTAATTAAAAAAAATTAAGGAAAGTTTTGATTAAGAAAAAGCATTTCTGAAAATTCTAATTTATTAGGCGACTTAAGTTTATAAAATAATCGTTCATGATTTGTTAGAAATTTCACAATAAAACTATTTATGCATAATACCTAAAATGTAGTAAAATAATTACAAATATGTAAACACGACCGATTTCTTTTCGTTATTACAACCTATCTAGTGCGCTGAAAAGTGGTATACTTATACTTAAGTGTATTCACATTGATTTTTAGAATGAAAATTCTAACTTGTTAAGTGACTTAAATGTAGAGAACATCTTTCTAGAAGGGTTTGAATTTACAAATCTATAACTTAATCATAGGCACACCTAAAAAAGAATTAGAATTAACAATTGAATATACATACTTTCTTATAGATATATTTGTGTCAATTATAATCTGTAGTATTCAGTTCTCTTTATTCTGTATTAACATATTTTCGACAGAGGCTGCATTATTTCAACACGTGTTTATACACACACACGGGAATTTATAAAATTTTTACTCCATATTGCACATATGTACAACCTCCGTCCGCGGGCCGGATGTGGCCCGCCACGGCTTTTTATCCGGCCTTAGAACATATCAAAACCCATATAAACCAATCAAAATCCCATATAAATCCCAATTATACTGCCCGTGTCTTCGCTAGTATCCTAAAGTTTAGCCCGCAACTTTTCAAAGGATCCCATACATGCCATATTGTTTCAGAAGAGCAAGATACCGTTGAACCTGGTAAAGGTATTACAGGTATATATCCCAACTTTTGTACAATTTCACTTTGCAATCAGCATGCTTTGCCATCTATAATCACTTAGTGTTCATTTAACACACTAAGTTATGATCACTCTTAGTCATCTGAACCTTTAAAACAAGTAATGCTATTTTAAATTCTAAAAATCAGTTATCCAAAAAAAAAAATGAAAAAAATATCAATAATATTATTAGTGATTGCAATCATCTTTTAATGTTATTAATTCCTTACTATACTTTTTCTGTAATAAGTAACTTCCAAACAAAAAAAAAATAACCTTGAAATATTTTTATTGGGACATATATTCAAGCAACGTTTTTCTGTTTGTTTCACATTTCACAGGTACAAGGTCAAAATTTAGAATGTATTCCATGCCTTTTTTCATAACTTTTGATCGGCATCTCCAAATTTTCAACTTTAGTCATAAAACCTGAAAGAAATACGAAAGCATTAATTAGGAATATAGATAAGTTTTTTCAGGGGAGTGGGGTGATTGCTTTTACACAGCCCTTTCCTATTATTTATTGTTAATACAATTTACATTTATTCTTATAGTTATGCAAATTTTCATGTTTCTTGCTCCTAGTTAAAAGCTCTTCGTTCTTTAATTCCGAAATCAATTTAACATGTTTTCATCACAATAAACTCAATTATGGGGTTAGCCATCATCATCCCAGTGACGTAGCAAGAGTGGGGCGAAGGAGCAGTGTATCTCAGGTAGCAAACTAAAAACAAAGATGGGGCTGGCAGAAGACCTAAACTTAGAAAGAATAAAGCAGTAAACTGAAGGACTACAATCGGCACGAATAACCTTCGTTATGCCAATACATCTTCCTAGACTACTTCATATCATTCCTGCACTAAAACAAGAAAAAATTATTTTTCTACACATTGGGATAGAGGGTCTTGCACATGTTTCAAACTATAGACTAAACTTCTTAACTCCACGCCCCACCATGGCTGAGTGGATAAGGCACTGAAAATGGTAGACAGCGAAGGTGTGAATGTCCCCGGTTCCGGCCCCATCGCACGGCTGTCGATCTAATTGGCCAGGAGTTTTGGTCGGTTTTCTTCAGTTGTAATGTAAATAAGCGTTAGAGCACGCATCTTAGGCAGATACCCCTCGTGCAGGTTTTCTTTATTATACGTAATACACAATCTTAATTCTACAGCTCTATTATTCGCATTGGGTAAATTCCGTATTTCGTAGCTACATAAATTGCCAGATCTGGTTAGACTTATGTGTTTACGGTTATCTTAAGAGAATGCTATTTTGAGCGATGTATTCAAAATGTGAGTAATTGTCTGTAATTTGCGTTTGCGCGTAAACTAAAGGGGTCCAATATTTTATCTTTTATATCCCATGTCCAAATATCAAGGATAACAAAACTTTCTGAAAGACCACGAACTATCTAAATAACAAAATTTTTACATGTTTGTCTTTAAAATTTTAAGTTTAATTCATATTCAGTATTATACTACTCCTTAACGACATAATACAGTGTTCGAACTCGGGTATCAATTTAAATTAATAAGACCTTACAAAATAGTTTAAGTTGATGAATTATTGTTTTATTTTCATCAATAATAGTGAAATTAATGACAACATTGATCGAAGAGAAAAATAAATTAACTTTACTGAACACTATTGTTAATGGGGAAAATAAACATTAAGTATGATTTCCAACCTGAAATATCGTGTGAATGAGCTTATATAATAAAATTGAGAGTAAACAAAGTTTGTAGCTGGCTGGACAAAATGGACGTTTATGACAGCTTACTCTTCATTATAAAATTGGAAATATGTAACCTTTTTACGAGGTATCAGAAAATTACATTAATAGTAATAAACGGTTTTCATAAGGTTACTCGGGAAATGCTGCGAAGTTTGACGATCATCGCAAAAAAGGCTATGTTGTGTTAGAAATTTTTATAATCTATGCGTTTAGCATGATTTATATTTGTTTAAATATGAAAGAAATACATATAGTTGAGGATATTAAGAAATGTTTATAAAATGTATTCTACGATTATGTAAATTTATCACATATAGTGATTTTAAAAATCCCAACCACCTAAAAAAAATACATTTTGTTATCGCGACAAAGCAGTAACCAGATCAGATGCATGCAATATGAAAGCGAAAACAATTAAATAAAATGTATTGCTATCAGAGGCGTAGCCAAGGGGGGGGGGTTAGGGGGGTCATAACCCCCCCCCATGAGAATTTTTTTGCCATACAAAATGTATATACTTCACTTCATTATCACACATATGTATACATATATATGAGTTGCAGTAGTCGTAACCCCCCCCCATGAAAAATTTCTGGCTACGCCCCTGATTGCTATTATTTCAAAGGTTTCCATATCAACGATTCAAATTATTATTATTTTTAAAAAAACCAGTGCACTGGAATCAACATAAGAACTCTGGAACACATTCTCATATTTTCAGATGTTAAAAGCAGCAGACGATTACTGCATTTATTTATTTGCTTTGCGTTAATCTGTTGATAACCGCCTCTAAAAGTGATTTATCTTGTTTATTTTTTTTAATTCACGTAAGCAACGTAGCAATAATGACATTATTGTAGAAATGATTAAACGTGAAAGAGGCATCGTGGGTAATGCCTCCCACAGAGAGAAAACTTTTGGCCGCAGATAGTATAGAACAAATTGAACAGGGTTTGAAAACAGTGGATGAATATCGGCCAACAGATAATAGAGAGCAAACTGTTCGGAGTTAGAAAAAAATGGTCGAACATTGCCTAAAACAAATGCTAAGGCTAATATAGGAAATAGTCAGCGATTGAGAGCCTTGTTTACTTTAAAAACTTGTTTTACCTTTCTTAGATACAGGCTAAATACGTGACACCAAGGCGAGCTGAAAAATATACTTCGTCTTGCTCAACACGGCATTCCACCAAGATAAGAATATACGAACAGCAATATTTTAAAGACAGTCTTCATGTGAAAAGATTATCCATTATGCGTATCTTTCTTCAAGTAATCACACATCGTTAGCAGAAATACAATCATTACAATAATATTAACATTTACTTACTTTTCTAATCCATATTTGAATAACTAGAGCAGCACGCCATTTTGTAATGGCGGACGTAAACAAGCAACTGCGCTGGATAGTGACTTGACCTTGCAGTACATAACATGGAGTTCGCATGCTGTGCTCTTAAATATCCCAAAATGCAACGATTATGCAACGTTTTCGAAACGTCCTAAACACGGAAGAACGAACTAATATGAAACGGTTGCAAATTGGTTTTAAAAACGAAATTTTCGCAACAAAAAGAGCAGGGTAAAATGAATCCCAAAATGCAACGATTATGCAACGTTTTCGAAACGTCCTAAACACGGAAAAATGAACTAATATGAAACGGTTGCAAATTGGTTTTAAAAACGAAATTTTCGCAACAAAAAGAGCAGGGTAAAATGAATCCCAAAACGCAACGTTTCTGCCACGTCACAGGTTTGGCATATTTGCAACGTAACCAATATACAACCTTTGAAACGAAAAAGCAACGTTTCTGCTACGTCAAAAATAGGAATATCTGCAATTTAACGAATATGCAACCAAACTGCAACGTTCAAAAACCGTTACGTGCTACCTGGGTAAGAGCAAAAGACTGAATGCAAAGACTGAAAAGATTTGCTTAAGGACTCTCATAATGTCACATTTAGCTTAATTTTATTTTGTGTTATTTGTGTAAATTTGTCAGATTTTTGTATATTTTGTTATGTTTCTCTTTTTTTTTGAGCTCAGTTTTATCTTACAATTGTAAATTAAATTTTTCGCAGGACACGTATTTTATAAGTATTAAATTTTTAAAACTTTCATCCAAATTCCTGCCTACGCCCCTTTTCCTCACTCTGCTGAGTGAGTCTGCCCTCCAATGCAGGCATTGGTGGTCAGCCTCTTCTCAGACGGGGGGGGGATATTCTATAATATATAAAATTAAACATCCTCTCAAAATTCAAAATTTCTATTTGCTTGCTTCAAAATTCTTCAGGGCGTAGAAACTTTCGTTTTAAACAAAGGATTTGTATCAGGATCTAAATTTAATACAAACGCAAGTAATATATCTTCCCTGTTTCCCACGGTCTGCAGTCGCCATACCTCGAAATAATTTCCTTAGGCTAGCAGACCCGGGCAGTTTAACAACCATTAATTGCATCTCTTTTGGAACATGTGATACTGTATAGAACACGTGACCCGAGGTTATATAAGTTGAAACGCAGCTCGGAGCATAGATACTTCGTGACTTCACTTGCCATGTAAAACTATATGAAATCAAATAAAAATATGTCATCTTAATCCCGGAGTGTTTTTCCGTACAACACCGCCCCAGCCCGAGTAAACCGTCCGGCATCTGCGCCGGGTGGTCCTCCGACAGCGAGACTCCGGTGCTGAACTTAACCCGAAGATGAAATGAAACTATGCCGTCTCTCTGCCGAACATCGCCGGCCCGACTACGAAAAAGCATTAAGACGTTCGTCTACCATTATATATATATTCTCTCAGAAAAAAAAAATAATTAAAAAAATTCTAAGAATCGACCAGAAATTTGAATTATACAAGTTTCACGGAAGAATTGGTAGCACGTTTCGGGTGGTACAAAGGGCCCACCCTCTGCAGGAACGTGGTGAAGGACGGTGAACCTTTTGTACCATCCGAAACGTGGTTACTTTTTATTCCACTTTTGTTTAAGTGGGTTTATAATAACTAGTTGTTTTCTAGTGGTCGAAATTCGGCCATAAAGCATTATTTTTTTTTTAATTTGAGTGTGAATAAAGTTCTTACGTCAAAGAATATGTCTCACCATTCCATATACACTGGAACCTACTAAAGTGACCTCCTTGGCTAAGAGACTATCCGTCTTTAGTGACCACTTTTGTACAATTTCACTTTACAACCACCACACTTTTCTGTGAAGACGGTGTTTCTGCAAAAACTCTATCATATTCTGCTAAATACAAAGGCAGCTCCAGTGAATGGGTCATAGAGTCATCTCGCTCTACCGACCTTAGATTTCACGCATTCAGTTTGCATTTTGAACAATTTAGGCTAATCTAAAAAGTCTAGTGGCCCCCTCCGAAAATTGTACCTGGAACAATCCTCGGCTAAAGACCCATTATGTTTGGAGTTATAAAATCTTCAAAAGTCGAATGATTCAATTCTACTTGCTGAGGCGTACCACTGGCTATGCATGAAACCTTGCTGCCTCAAAAAATTTGCCCTTTTTTCGAATGATTGTCCTTGAGATTTATTTACTATCATCGCAAACGAAGGTATATTTGGAAATTGAGTGTTTTGAAAGGATATGGTAAATTAGTACCAGAATATTTTCTAAGTGGAATTAAGATTCTTTTATTGCCTGCGGTTCCAGTTCAAACTTAGCAATCAATAGCGTTACGATGTATAAACTTGATGCGCATTCCTGTTCCATGGACTAATGCGTCCTTTGTATTTAAGTTTCTTATTAGTATAATGATGCAATTTGCTAACTTATGTGGTGACAAACTCTGTTTTTTTTTTTTTAGCCAGGTGCAAATCCCGCCAACTGTTTTTTCTGGGAAACGTTTAAAGACTACTTCTGAAACACTGTCTTTTCCCCCCAAAAAAGGCGGAAATTTTAATCCGTATACAAAGTAGTATTTAGATACAGAATTAAATAAATGCAAAAATATCAATTTACTAAAAAGAAATTTGTATGCTTAATATTTACATAATGGGGAATTTCTGAAAACGTGTAGAATTGAATAAAAATACGAAATTAAACAAAACTTCCAAAATATGGAAAGGGATAAACAACTATGTACTGGAAATCGCTTTAGGTTTGTAAGAATTTCGCGCAGATCACAATTATTTGGCAATTTTTCACTTGCTCCCAGCTAACCGAAAAGAATGAAAAGAAAAACCAAACAACTCACAGTCAAAGAATTTAAAAACTCTACTGGATAGTTATTGATTTCACCTTCATCATAGCAAATTGTTTTATCGTAGCTACGGTGATATGTTCTCTATTCATCGGATATTCGACAGGGGCGGATCTAGAAATTACTCAAGAAGGGAGCGATTTTGTACCTGAAACAGGGGGTAGAATACGCAAAATGATTTTATAATTAATTAATATAATCAACTATACCATTTAATGTAATTAATTATTTTACTGATAAGATCTATATATGAGCGATGGTTAAAAACGACAGGGAGTAATACCCGCAATACACCTCTTAGAAAAAGGCTACATAATTTTCATTATACTTTCATAATATATTTTAACAGATTATAACAGATTTTTGGACTTCGCCCAGAAGGAGGCGATCGCCCCCACTGCCCGCCCCTTGGATCCGCGCCTGATATTCGATTATTAACATTAATTAAAGTTCAATCATCATTTTTAGGTTCTATTATAACTGACTTCAATATGTTATCTGAGAGTTTGTTTTCGGAAATATTTCCATACACTTCATTAATAATATTATTTTCACTCCCTCTTAATTGCTGAGGTATTTCTTCAATAATATTTTTGGAAAAAATTTGCTTTAGCATACTGCCTGGCGGGAGGTTATGAAGAAATTGTCGAATTGGCGCGTTTCTGCGCAGCGTCTCTTGGATTCCGACCTGCCCGGAACGAATAGTAAATATTATTCTCTCCTTTAAGGTTTTTCCACTGCTTTTAAACATTGAATTTACAACACTTCGTGCACTTATCGCCGTCTAAAAAAAGTCGCCAAGCACAATGCTAAAGCACATTTTAGTCATTGGCGAATCACCAAACTGGGGAATAATTCCACTTTTTGAAAATTTGTTGTAATACTATAACCTTATACTACTGCTGAAACTAAGTGTTGCTATTTCAAAATTGACACAACAATGGCACCATCGGACGACTTGGCGCGAAATACTGCGTGCCAAATTACTTTTCTAATTTTTTACGGTGCATTAGCATACTACACAAAAATTTTAACATTCGCACAAACAACTCCATACGAACTTTACTGTGCCGAATTTCACGGTCATCCGTTCAAGCAGTGCGCTGCAAAAGGGACACTAAGGTTTTGCTTAGCGTATTTATATATACATAGATGTGCAAATTTTGTTGTAATAGTATAACCCCATAGTACCGCTGAAACTAAATGTTGCTATTTCAAAATTCACACAACAATGACACCATCGGCCGACTTGGCGCGAAATACTGCATGCCAAATTACTTCTCTAATTTTTTACGGTGCATTAGCATACTACACAAAAATTTTAGCATTCGCACAAACTCCATACGAACTTTAACTGTGCCGAATTTCACGGTCATCCGTTCCAGCAGTGCGCTGCAAAAGGGACACAAAGGTTTTGTTTAGCGTATTTATATATACATAGATATATTATATGCCTATAATTATTTAACGGCGTTTCCATGCTTAACCTGTTCGCTCTCATTATTGAAAAGATGCATCGAAGAATACAATCCTCCTTTGACGAATGTTGCTTCTGAGTATGGGCCTATAAACCCAGGCAGCACAAGAATGTTCTATGAACGTCTAGTAACGTTCAGAATAATAAGAAAAGCGTTCAGGTAAAGTTTGTACGTTCTGTATAACGTTCTAAAATTTTCCTAAGCTAGCTTTTGCCAAAAACTGTGAATAAATAACGTCTTATTGGACGTACAACAGGGGTTTTAATGATGCCGTTCTAAAGCAATGCCTAATAACTCGTTCTATGTGACGTGCAGCAGCAGTGCTGGTATTACCGTTCAAAAGCTATGCCTAATAACACGTTTTAGTCGACGTATATATAACGTATGTATAACAGAAGTGCTGTACCTTCAAAATTATACCAAACAACTCCATACGAACCTTCAAAAGCTACCTATCAAAAGTTACCTATCAAAAGATACCTTCAAAAGTTATGCCTGATAGCCCATCCTACTTGACGTGCATCAGAAGTGCTGGTGAAACCGTTCAAAAGCAGGGCTCATAAATCGTCATACTCAACGCATAACAAAATACTAGTGGTACTAAGTTTAAAAGCAATGTTTAACAACACGTTCTACTAGAGACGTTGAATTTGTTATTCCTGAAACGTCGGAATGAGTCGTTCACTTGGCGTCTAATAAAGTTTTACAGACACCTGTTTGGCAACATCTCGTTGTTGAGTCACGCAAGGGGCAAGCAAGCGGCAAAATCATTTTGCCATCTTCGTGATATTGCTGTTGGTCTTTTTTTTTTTGTTTTTTTTTCCCATAATTTACGACTTGTGTTACTCCCAGACAGCACATAAGCTTAAATCAAGCTTGACTTTTCTTTCAATTTTACGTTTTAATGCAAGCTTGAAAGTTCCATTCATTTTAAGCTTGCAACAAGCTTGGAGATTAGAAAAAAATGAGTCAGAAATATTTTCCCGCCGAATTTAAGTCATTTGAACTTCAAGCTTGAATACAACTTGATTACTACTTGATTTGGAAAGCCACATAACAAATAATTTATCATCAGTCATAAATGCACTTGACCACAGAATTTTAAAAAAAGATTCTATATTTCCAAATATTGAAATTCTTCAAAATAAAATACAAATATACTACAAAATTGATTTCAAAATCAGTCGTTTGTCTCGATTTTGGCCAATATTGCCCAACATGAGAGTTGCGATATTGAACGTTTTAAAACGTGTGCTGCTTTTAAGTTTATATTATGATTATTTCCCTAGTAGTAGAGTCTATAAATCACACCTAACATTATTTTTAATTTTGATTCATCCTATGGAAAAATAAGAGATGTGGTTCGGCATGGGAAATACTGATCAATCTCCCCAAAAAACGGCGTGACAAACATAACAGTCACTTCATACTTTAGTCGTTCCTCCTCGAGTCAGATTTGAATCGTGGTTACGACGCTTGCTTCGCACACCTTAGGTCCCGAGATCGATCCCAGTCGCGTACGCTAGGCGGAAACAGATTAAAATAACTTGAGGTTTCAGCATACAGGGGGAAATGCGTGAAAAATAAAATATATGGGCGAAGTCGGCGCCCCATGTATTTAGGTAATTTTTTTAGAGTGTAGTAAGTTTATGTTTTTTCTATGTAAAGCTTAATGCAAGTTGGGAAAGTATAAACTAGAACACGCCATTCAAGCTTGCAGTAAGCTTACACGCTTGAAATAATCAAGCTTAATGCAAGTTTATTGATCGATAAATCAATCTTACTGCAAGATTGATGCAAATTTGCTGTGCTATCTTGGCGAGAAAACGTAATTTAAACACAGTGTGAACGTTCTACCGAAACATTTAATGGTTCTGGATGAGTTCGGGAAGTACATAATTTGAACCGGTTTTCTACGTTTTAAACACGTCGACTGCCCGGACATATAGACGTTAGTAGAGCGTTTTTTTGTTTACGTACGGTGAACGTTTAAACTGAACGTTCACAGTTCGTATTTGGGACGTAAGTGTGCTGCTGGGGAATGCTCCTCTCCTCAGATTGCGCTAGATCAGTCGCTGGGCCTCAGCGGGGCATTCAAAAACCTATGCTACAGAAGTCTAAATGTGAGTTTTCAGCGTCCAGAACTGAAGCTTTTGCCCCCCTCCTGTTTGCTAAAATAGAAAACAATGGTAGTTTGAAAATATAGTGTCCCTTGTATATGCTGCGCCCGGGGACAGATGCCCCTTCTAGCTACGCCACTGCTCAGCTAAGAAGCAACGCTGGTCAAAAAGGGCAGTGTTCACCTTTGCATCTTTCAATGAGCGCAAATCGGTTAAACATGGGTTTCTCGTTAAAAATGACAGGTGGAGGGGTGAACAACCCATTTAAATTAAATATTTTGTCATGCATATTGCCCCCCAGCCAATGACGGTGTGAACATATATAACTGTGGCCTGGGGCATGATATAAATCCTTTTCCCTTCTCTAGCTGGTTTGTTTGGTTAAGGTAACGCTACTCGTGGACGATCTGCCTAGGATGGGGGAGTGCCTTAGTTGGGGGACTTTTTAAGGAATTCTAATGCGTATTCACGTTACATCTGGAGAAAACCGGTCAAAACTCCTGGCAATTAGATCGACAGCTCCGCGAATTTACCCCAACCCGGGACCTTCACACTTCAGTATTCATTATCCAATATTCAGACACTTTTGTTTACATACATTTGATAATTTTTTTAAGCTACGTTCGGGCTAAACGAATAGTGTGTAATTATATTCAAATTCCTTGCAAACATAAAAAAAGAACCACTTCACTTTCCAGAACAATTGAGAAAAACAAAGATCACAGATTCACACCAAACGGAAAGCTATTTTAATATAATAAAATTTAATATAACAGTTATTACGGCAATTATAATATAATATATATATATATATTATATATATAATATATTTAATGATGATAATATATGAAAAATAATCATCATTAAAATATGAAACACGAAGTTAATATGGTGCGTTGAGAGGGGAGGGGAACACTCCAGTTAGATGCTTTGAAAATTGGCGAGTTTCATTGAAACGGAAGTGGCGATTTTTGAGTGCATTAAGTTGGCAACCATTCTTTTTTTTTGTCTTTAATTTCGGTCGCATATCTTGCATACGTTGAGCAACGAGAGAGTTATAATTGATGAATTACGAATCAAGTACACTTTTTAGGATACAAATTTTTTACGGTTTCTCGTTGTTGTACAGCTTTCGAAAAAGTTAAATTGCTTTGGTTAAGCTATTCAAGACAACTAATTTGGTTTCGTCGTTTGGAGCAATATAAGAATAACATTGCTTCAACGTTGAAATCCTGTTGCTTTATGATACAACATTGATGGATTTTACAAATTACTAGGATTTATAACAGTTAAATCATATTATAGGTAAATTTTTACTTTCACTGTTTTTAATATACATACTCATAGCGTATTTTAGTGTATAAAAGTATTTTCCTCCATAAAATTTGAGTTATGTAGTTATATAACAGGTATAGATGTAGAAATTTCTATTTAGAATAGCTTACATAAGAAAAATCATTTGATCTAAACAACATGTACAATACATAGCAAAATGTTACCCTAAAGTTATGTGTGTGTGTGTATGTATAACCATAGTACAACTTTTTTTTTATTATTACTTCCTGTAAGAATTTGATTTATATATATATATATGTGTGTGTGTCTGTGTGTGTGTGTGTGTATTGTAAGAAAAGTATATTGTAAGTATTTGTAAGAAAATTGCAGTTTATCAAAACTGTACAGAATTCACTAATTTGAAAACGATAGACTAACGGATTTTGCTGCTGATTTTTGTTTTATTTATTGTGTATTTTTAATCGCTCTCATCTAGAGTTATTTCCATGTGCGCCATATAAGTACAGTAGACTCTCGATTAACCGAGATCGGATTATCTGGGTTGCGGCTTATCCGGGACTATCTTAATTTATTATGTTGATGACGCACGGAAATTTGTGTAGAGCACCGCGGTTGAAAAATCATAGCGGTTGATTTTATCAAATGAAGAAATGAAATTCTTACAGATCACGACGATAATACTGAACTGTGAAGAAAAATCTTCTAACATTTGAGAAACTGGGACTGTTTTGAAAGCTGAGGTGTAACAATGGATTAATGTAACATTTTTTTTTTTGAGAGATGGGGGGCTGATTTTAAAAAAATGGTTTGAATGTAAATTGATTGGATAGACACTAATAAAAGCTTATTTTACCTAAACGAAACGTACAGTAAATCCAAATGCTACCCTTAAGCAATGTCTTTGCTTTTTGGGGGGGGGGGTTGATGAATAAGCCCCCTAACCCCTCCCCTGGATACGATACTGGCTGTTATTTTAATTATGGCAGCATTATTGTAAACAGGCACTAAGCACGATAGGCACAATAGGCAGAAACTTTTTCCAATAGCTTTATTGTTGCAAAAGAAAAAGTCAAAACAAGAATATTTCAGTATAATGTATTAAAAAAAATTAAAAGTGAACCTGAGAGAACCAGTAAATATGTTAGCAGATTTTTCTCGCATGATCAGTGTCATTAGTTACAATTCAAAAAGCCTGGTTTTTTTTTCTTGGTTCCTTCTTTATTAGGATAAATCTATTTAAAAATAAATTTAGTTGGTAAATTTTAGGCAAATCTTATAAAAATTTAAAGAACTCAGCATTTAATCTTATAAAATCCATTTTGCTCGCATATTACTTTAAATAGTCGACACTTTAACCTCTGAGCGTCTTGAAATGGGCAAAAATTAAAGTTATTTCACTGCAAATTTTCATGCGCTTTAAAATATTTAAAAAATAAATTTTGATAGGAAGATTGTAATTATAAAAAGTTAACTCCTAAAATACCATGAGCTTTAATATCGAAATATATTTTATGATGCCTGGGTGTTATAAATAATTTAAATTATTGATGCATTGCAGTGAAAACTGGAATGAAGTGAGCGGGATTTTATGTCTCAGCCGCTTGGAGGGTTAAACAAACATTTAATTTAGGCATGAGTAAGTTTTTAAGAAATTTCCTAACTACCCTCTTTTAACCTTACTTAATCCAAAATAAAATCAAATTTATTTAGAATCCGAAATCTTATTACTGTCAACAACGCTAAGATACTTTGGTCAATGTTTTGTTTTTAACGTTTGAATTCTATCGAAGATAACTATCGGGAACTCATCCTTGCTAAAAATAAAAATTATTTCAAAGTGCCTCCGGTTTCAGAGAATAGATGATCCCATATAAGCCTCGTCATTTACTTATTCAGATCAATGGCGCAATTTAAAGTACCTCCGAAATAAATATGAGTTAGTGACATACACTTCTGAAATTCAAAAGGAGATTTTCTAAAGTAGTTTTTCTAAAACTCCTTTGATTTTATCTAAGAGTTTAGAATTTCATAAAAAGTTAGAAATCAAAAAGATTTGTTTTAATGTTTAATATTTATACATCAATCACGATTTTTAAGGAAGCATTTAGGAGTTTTTGGATGTTTCCGAACATATATTTTCGAATTTAAAAGAAAATTTAATTTTTCATTCTTTTAATAAACTGAGGCTACTTCAAAAAGCATACGCTATGATATTTTAATAAGATGTAATTACACAAATTTACAAGAAATGATGAAATATTGGATGAATTTAAAACTATCATTTAAAGGCTTCATACTTAATTCTTAAAAAACTTCATGCTACAAAAAGATTTTAAGGGTTTTTTTTTTTTGTTTTTTTTTTTTGGTGGGGGGGGAGGAGGGATTATTTTTTTATTTATTTATTTATTTTTAGTTTATGGTATATTCAGTTACGTGAATATTAAAAATTTTAAATTAAATTACGTTGCATAAAACGCATATAACAGTAAAATCAATTTCACATTGCATTTTTGGGAGCCACGATGCTTTTACAAGAGCAGACTACTTACGTAACAGAGAAACAAAAAAGTATGTTTACTTTCCTGGGTTTATGAAGTAGTTGACGGGAATTTAAAGTGAACAGGGCACCAATATATTTTTTTTGTGGGGGGGAGGTGATTTTTTAATTAATAATTTATTTATTTATTTTTAGTTTATGATATATTCAGGTACATTAATATTAAACATTTTAAATTAAATTACTTGCATAAATCGCATATAACAGTAAAATCAATTTCACATTGATTCATCAAGCCTACAGTTATGGAAGATCCTTCCAATTCACCCCTGGTATAACAGGCTAGCTTCATGAAGTGCCCTGTGGCGTTTTGGACTCGCCACAAGTGCTAAACAGGAAACACAAACAAAATTGAAGAGACTCGAGACAGGAGTTGAGGTTTTTGTTTAACGTTGATTATTAAAATACACATTTACAAACATTGACTGCATTCTGCAGACTTAAATACAAGCATCAACTTCCGCTCTGGAATTCGGGAACCCTCGTCCCTCTGAGAGCCGATCTCTGTTCAACCTCTTCGAACAGCCTCCAAAACGACTCTGACAGCTCCCAGCCTAGGGTTTCCACATTCGTGTGGGGTCGGTCGGCAAAAATCAAAAGGACTCGCCTCCGATCTTCCTCCAAGCCCCCTTTGCGTTCGCACTCGTCGTGTGGGGTCGGTCGGCAAAATCAAAGGACCCCCTTTGCTCTTGGAATGTGCACTGGTCAAGTGTGCTTTCCGCATCGTGGGAAACACATCGAGTCCTTGGTACATTTCTGGGGGGAGTAGTAACTTGTCACAACTCCCTCCCCCATGAAGACAAAAGTTTCGGCGATGAAGCGGAAACCTTTTGGCAAAACAAAACCAAATCCGTAAGTCCCTCTTGAGACAATTCCCCGAGAGGCACGTACGAATAAAAAAGAAAACGCCTTTTAGCAAGGCGGACAAAGCTTACATCTTAATTCACTATATACACACACAAAAAAACTTTCTTTTAGGTTTTAAACCTGAAACAGCACTCAGTGTTAAAATCCAGGGTGCCTTCCCAAATTCAAATACTATGATCCAATATTTACAATTCTTCTGGTAAAAAAAAACAAAACAAAAATACACACAAACTATTCTGTAAACTAAACTGCGACACGAATACCTTGCAAACACAGCTATTTCCCTGCTGGGACATCTCCTAGATTTATTGATTTGTGAAAGACTTAAAACTTTATGGAAGTTCTAATAATCACACGTTTTTTCTTTTTTCTGGATCCGAAATAATTATATAACAATAATTCAAAATTCATTCTCTTACGGATAAAATTTCCGAAAAGGGTTGCAACAGCAGCGTACCGCTTGGCGCCTTTCTTTAGGGGCGATCCGTAATCGGTCTGTCTAACTTCACTCACCACAAAGCCCAAAAGTCTTTTAAATTTCTCCCTCGATATTTCGGTTTGCCTCGGTGATATGCGATAAGGTTTCGCTCTCATCGGCTCGGAATGCGTTACCTCTATATCCCTCTCGATCAGTGGCGTGATTCCCGGATCTGAGAACACTTCGCTATGACCCTGCAACGTACGCCCAAAAATCTATTTGCTCCGCAGTCAACTGCTTCTCAAGCGCGCCTTCTTTAAATATCTCCCGGAGATCAAATTGAATGGGGTTAGGTAAAGGCTAAGGAATCTCGGCCTCTAAGCCCACCTTAAACACTTTTTTCATAGCATTCGTATTGAAGTGGCAGATGATAACTTTTTGCCCTTCTCATTGTACATGTGTGTATTCACGATTGAACACAACTTTTCCCAACATAACACTTTATTAAAACGAAAACATAAAACAGATAAAACACAAACTGGCACCTTGTGCCGAATACAAAAAGGGGACTATACCCCAGGCGTAGTAACTCGCTACCTACGTTAGTAACTAGCTAGACCTTATATAGTGTCGCTGTTCACATAGCAACACGGTTCACATTAGCATATCTCTGCTTCTGTGGAAAAAACTGGCCTGGTTGCGAAAACCCTCTCGTGCATTCAAGTAGATTGTCTTGGAGACTCGTGTCCTGGAGGTGGAGAGGGACATAACGCAAAGTGCTGCCGCCGCAGTACCCCCCTCCTAGTGGAAACGAACTTGCAGACGTTCCGGGGGTTTGCTGGTACGTCCTGCGCGTGTGACCGTAGTGTTTCCGGTCAGATCAGCACTTTTTACCTGTTGCTCGTTCAAAGTGAAAGCAGGCTTCAATCGATCAACGGTGACTATATTTTCCTGGCCTTTCATTAAAACTTTATAAAATTTATTGGTTCTCATTAGCACAGGAAATGGTCCGTCGTACGGTGGACACAGCGGTGGTTTCACAGAGTCCTTACGGACATATACATCTTTGGAAGTAGCTAGTGATTTGGGAATGAATATTTGTTCACGGCCGTGAGAAGACATTGGTCGAGGTACTAGGTGCTCCATCTGCTGCTTTAGTTGCCGAATGAAGTCTGGAATATTAATATCTGTTGCAGAGGGCTGGAAAAATTCTCCAGGGAGACGAAGCGAAATGCCGTATACCAGCTCAGCTCCGCCGTGGTTGCTCTCAACTCTTCTTTATAGACGGACCGAAGTCCTAATAGAACAGTAGGCAATTTTTCCAACCATTGGTCGGTCAGACAGGCTTTCAACGCAGTTTTCAACCCTCTATGCCAGTTCTCTATAAGGCCATTGGCCTGTGGATGATAAGCTGCACTACGATTTCTTTTTATTCCAAATAAATGTAAAAGAGAATTAAACAAGCAAGATTCAAATTGCCGACCCTTGTCGGTTGTAATAGTTGTGGGCACGCCAAACCTTGCTACCCAGTTTTCATAAAACGCTCTAGCAACAGTGTCGCTGGCTATGTTAGTGACGGGTACTGCTTCAACCCAACGTGTAAATCTGTCGATCATTGTAACTAAATATTTAAAATTTTTGTTTACGGGTAAAGGGCCGATTAGATCTATGTGTACGTGGTCAAATCTATCTCTTGGAACAGTATAATTCTGTATTGGGGTTTTTGTATGTCTTTGCGTCTTAGTCAACTGACAAGGAATGCAACATTTCGTCCAAGTCCGCGAATCCTTTTGAATGCCAGGCCAAATAAAACGAGAACTTAGCAACTTAGTGGTGGCCTTCATACCTGGGTGAGACAAGTTATGTAAATTGTCAAATACTTTCTTTCGAAAGGATTCTGGAATATACGGACGAATTTTGTCTGTAGATATCTCACAATACAAGGGAGTTTGAGTTTCTGGAATTGTCATACGTTTAAATACTAATTTAGTGTGTGTACTGATTAGTTTTTCAAGTTCTTTGTCACCCTCTTGTGCCTTTGTGATTGCTGAGTAATCTAATGTACTCGGGAAGGTAATGGATTCGACTCTAGAAAAGAAATCGGCAGGGATATTGTCGCGTCCTGGGTTGTAGCGAATATCCGTACTAAACTGACCGATGTAGTCTAGGTGTCTCAGTTGCCGTCTTAATCAGTCTTAATCAGAAGGGAGACCATTTATCTCCCTTCTGATTAAAGGCGAAGGTGATGGGTTTATGATCCGTGAAAATCGTAAAAACACGGCCCTCGAGAAAGTGCTTAAAATACTTGATAGATACGCAGATAGCGTACAATTCTCTGTCATAAGTAGACCATTTCTGCTGTGCAGGTGTGAGCTTAGCAGAATAAAATGCTTAGAGCTCGATTACTTGTGTATCCTGCTTTAAGCTGATCTGGTGGAGAGAACTGCCTATAGATGTACTACTTGCATCGGTGCATAAGCAAAGCTGTGCGTCTGGGTTGGGATGTACCAATAATGCCGCTTTAGCTAGCGATTCCTTACACTTTGTGAAGGCTTCTAGTGTTTCGGCTGTCCACGAAATAACCTTTTTGCTATTATTTTTATAGCCTTTTAAAAGCTCATTTAGAGGCGCTTGTAATTTAGCAGCCTGCGGGACATTCCGTCTGTAAAAGTTCAAGAGTCCTAAGAAGCGTTTTAAACCTTTACATGTTTGGGGTTGTTCGAAGTCTAAAATTGGTTTAACTTTGCTAGGCAGCGGTTTTATGCAGTTTTCGTTAACCAAGTAACCTAAGAATGGTAGTTCAGTGACCCCAAAAATGCTTTTAGACAAATTGATTCTAATGCCGTATTTGTTTAGTCTTTTAAACAGAGTTTCAAGATGAGTCATGTGCTCTTTCTCATTTGAACTGGCTATTAAAATGTCGTCTAAGTAAGCAAATGTAAAGGTTAAGTCTTGTAGGACTTCAGATATGAACCTTTGGAAAGTTTGAGCTGCATTACACAACCCAAAGGGAAGGAATTTGAATTCCCATAAGCCGAAAGGTGTGGTAATAGCAGTTTTTTGAATGTCGTCTTTGTGCACTGGGATTTGATGGTATGCACGGATGAGGTCGATTTTGGAAAATATTTTTTTCACTGTAAAGTTCATTAGCAAAATCATGTATATGGGGAAGGGGATATCTGTCAGGAATAGTAATTTTATTTAAAGCTCTGTAATCGCCAGTCGGACGAATATTGGATTTTGGGACCATGTGTAAAGGGCTGGCCCAACACGAGTTACTAGGTCTACAGATTCCCTTTTCTTGCATGTATTGAAATTCCTGTTTAGCTATTTTTAATTTCAATGGATTTAAACGCCGTGGCTGTGCGAATACAGGTTGTCCTGTTGTTTCAATTTTATGCACTGTATTGTGCTTTACTTTCATATTAGAAGGATACGGTTTAAGTATGTCGGGAAATTTTCGTAAAATATTTTTAATTTTTAAATCCTTAGCAAGTAGACTAACGTTAGACGAACTCTCGTTGCAAGCGGAACCTAGAGCTGCCTTGGACGAACTTGGATCGTGTAAACAAAGTCTTTTCAGATCAATTAATAAGCCAAAGTGTTTTATAAAATCAGCACTAATTATTGGTCTGCTAACGTCTGCGACCGCAAACGGCCACTGAAAAGACCGGTTTAACGCAAGATCGAGTTTTACTAATTTAGTTGCGTAGACTTTGATACGAGATCCATCAGCAGAATACAATATAATATTTTTAGGTCCATTATACTGAGTATTTTTGGCTCTGGGTAAAATGCAGATATCACTGCCACTATCAATTAGATATTCAACCCCAGATATTTTATCTCTAATAAAAAGACGGCGACTTATAACGTCCTTGTACGTATAATCACATTGCGCCGTATAATGCGACCGGCCCTCTAGTTTTTTCAAAGAGTTATAATTGCACGGCTCTAGACATTTGCGAGCACCATCTTTAAATTTTTTATGATACCAGCACACCGTTTCAGAGGAGTGGGAGGATGTTGACCTAGTAGAGGGTGTCACACGGTGTGGGGGATTACGCTGAAATTTATTATTAATGAGTCTTGTACGACTAAGAGTGCGTGGTCTAAATTTATCTTTATCTTGCAAGACCTTGTCAATTTTTCGAGTTAGTTCTGTCAATTGTTTTTTTAATTCCTGCACCTCATTTTCCGAGTTAGTAGTACGAGTGTCTAGACTTTGTATTTCTGAACTAGAATTACCCGTGATTTCTACGATTTTATCTGCCATGAGAGCTAATGTATCTAAAGTACCCTCATATACAGACAAGATAGCTTGAGTGTCCTTAGGCAATCTTTGTAGAAATAGAGTTTTTAAAAACTCGGTGTCTGTTTTGTTGGGTGCTAAGTGCTTCATTTTCCGTAGTAAATGGGAAGGTTTTTCATCTCCTAACACTAATTCCGAAAGTAATTGCTTTATCTTTGTTTGTTCGGAATCCGTGAATTCGGCTAAAAGCCGTTTTTTTAAGGTATCATACTTTAGAGTGGGGGGGGGGGGAGGTGTTAAAACTACATCACTTACATAACTTAAGATATCAGCATTTAGACTAAACACTATGTAATAAAATTTTGTAGAATCTTCACTAATGTTCGCGATGTGAAATTGTGATTCTATATTAGCGAACCATAAATCTGGAAATTTTTCCCAAAAGGGTGGTAACTTGAGAGCTACGCGACTAATGTCGCCGGTTTTCACCGCCTCTACAGACGTTTCACCATTCATTTTTAGAATGCCTGACCGAGCAACCAATTAAATGGGGATGAAGAAAAATGTATAAATGTTTGTTTAAAACTTGCCACCTGTCTTGTCCGTTGTCTTCAAATACTTGATGACGGTGCGCGCAGGAAAGTCGAGGCAGCAGACCAGAGGAAATCTTTACCCGTAGAACACCGTTCTTTGCAATAAGGCGGCTCCAACAAACTCACCGAGGGCCAGCTTGACTGTAGATCTTGCCAAAGCTGCTGAAGAGGCTTGACTTTGAACATCGATCGAACTTCCAGAGTAGCACACTTTGTTTCTTACAGAAGATGGGTTTGTCCTATTCCGGGTCACCAGTTGAAGTGGCAGATGATAACTTTTTGCCCTTCTCATTGTACATGTGTGTATTCACGATTGAACACAACTTTTCCCAACATAACACTTTATTAAAACGAAAACATAAAACAGATAAAACACAAACTGGCACCTTGTGCCGAATACAAAAAGGGGACTATACCCCAGGCGTAGTAACTCGCTACATACGTTAGTAACTAGCTAGACCTTATATAGTGTCGCTGTTCACATAGCAACACGGTTCACATTAGCATAACTCTGCTTCTGTGGAAAAAACTGGCCTGGTTGCGAAAACCCTCTCGTGCATTCAAGTCGATTCTCTTGGAGACTCGTGTCCTGGAGGTGGAGAGGGACATAACGCAAAGTGCTGCCGCCGCAGTATCATACTACAATTTTCTTTTCCCTTGCTTTTCGGACATTTCCTCTGCTGCCAACGCCTGCCATTTTTTAAACCTATTTGTCAGGCTCAAAATATCCTCTACAACGTTTGTGTCTGATACAACTAGATCGAGACAATTTTCAACTACCGGTGTCTGCGGGGTGCTCAAGTCCCTTCCCGGCACCACATCTGCCGGACTAAACCCTCTACCTTCACGCGCCACTGTTGGAAGTGAAAACAAAGCCAGAGGCAAATGATGCTCCCCGTCCTCCACTGTCTCTAAACCTATAAATTCCGAAATTATCTGAGCAACAGAATGAACTTTCTCAACTGAATCCCTCAGTGGGGGGCACAACGAACTGTGGATGATGCGCATCCTGAACCTGTTAGGAAATCCTGAATTCAAAATACTAGCAACAAACTTCCCCAAGTCACTTAGGACTTCTTTAGGAAAGCCCCTCCGTAAGAACACGGTATTTAACTCATTCCCAACATTCACTGACGTAATTTCCTGAATAGCCGTAGCTTCAGGGTTACTGGTAAGACAAATATAGCTTAGGATATATTTGTTATGTTTTGTGCCCATCGGTAAGGGACCCACCGTATCAGTGTCAGTTTTAGAGAAAATCTCTGTAATCCTAGGAATTAATTTCATTGGGATTCTTTCCCGGTCGTTATTTTTATCGAGCTCCTGATATTCCAAACCAGACCTTAAATATAATTCTATTTCCTGATAACATTGTGGCTCGAAAAATTGACGCAACCTATCCTTGGTTTTAGTAAATCCCAAAAGACCTGCTATGTCTTCGTGACCTAGCTCTTTAATTTTCTCCTGGTTCTTTTGAGAACCGCGAAACCGAAATTTGTTCACTCCCCACTTTAAATCTATCACCCGCACTACTTTTCCTGTCAAAACTTTCAATTCTGCACCCTTCTGGGCTTGATCCGCTACAGGATTAAGAACTTCGCAACTTTCTTGCTCTACTCCAAAATCAGGAGAAGGTACAATAGCTAGACTACTTCTCTTGGTTCAGCGGGGGGGAAACTCATGCTCTCTTCCTCTGATTCCGGAGGTAAATCCGCTACTAAAGGGGTGTCCGCTCTCTTGGGACTATTCTCCCCTGCTTCCTGAACGCTTTCCCGCTTAGCCGCGCTCCTTGTGATTGCGTTTATGAGAGTTGGCTTGTTAACATTGTCCGCTAATAGTTGAGCAGTCTTATTTCCTAATAAATAATAACCCTGATTCAAATCATCAGTCTTTGTTGCCACTTTAGTCAAGACTTTGCCAAACTCGCCCTCCAGTTCTACTCTCGCCAAAGGCAAACACTTGCACTCGCTATCTAATGGCTGTCTGACCCAGACCACTTCTCCCGTAAAGTCCTCCGAATTAACCCAACTTTTAGCACACACATCAATTCCACTCCCGCTATCACGTAAGCAGTCCCGTTCTATACCATTTACCTTAACCTTGCTCGTAACCGGCGTAAAACACTCGCTCAATACATTAAGGTTATTAACAACTTCACTTCGCCTTTTTGCCAACTGGGGACACACTGGCCTAATATGACCTTCTTCAGAACAATGAAAACATACTACCGGTTTTCTTTTGTCAAAACCCTTATTCTCTGGTACAGTAGTTTCATTTTTCCGAAACTCTCTGTCCATAAGTCTTTCTTCCCCGACTCTTGAGTCCCTCTTTTCCTTGCCCTTTCTTTCCCATGTTCTTTCGTCTTTCTTTCTATAGTTTCGCCGTACATTCTCAAAATGGTCAAGTTTCTCAGCCAAAACGGACGCTTTCTTAAACTCCTCCCACTGATCTAAATACTGCTCTCTGGCCTCTACTGGGGCTCTCTTTTTTAGTTGTTCTAACAACATTAATTCCTTTAATGCGTCAAAATCCGTTACCCCGGCCGATTCTAACCAGCTATTCAAATACCCTTTTAATTCGTATACAAGATCTGACCACAAAGCCCCGACCTTTCTTCCGTGCTCTTCGAATTTCGTCTTAAGGGCTACCGAGCTAAGTCTGAATCTTTTTAGCAACAATTTTTTGATGTGAGAAAAGTCATCGCTAACCTCCGCCGGCTCCTTCACAATAATTTCCGCGACATCCGCAGGTAATAGGGGAATCAATTGGGATACCCACATGTTTTCGGGTACTTTTTCTTTACCCGCCTGACGCTCAAAAATCATAAAAAATAGGGCGATGTCCAACACCTTGGGATCGAATTTGGGGACTAAATCTGTCAAACTGATGCGCCTCGTAGTTTCCTCACTAATCACCGTGCTTATCGAGCTTACACTCGCGCTCTTAGCTGATTTACAAATTTTCAGTTTTTCAAGTTCATATGCACGCTCTGCGGCTTTATCCATTCTCTCCTGCTCTGCTAATTTATCTAGCCGCGCTTGCTCTGCTAATTTATCTAGCCGCGCTTGCTCTGCCTGCTTAGCTATGCTTTCTTGCTCCTCTAAAATTCGCTCTAAAAAGGCTTTAGCCGTATCCTCGTCATAATCCGGAGATCCTTCTATAGCCCGAATAATGTTTTTCACAATATCTGAGTCGGATACCTCCACTTCAAATTCTGCTGCTAAGAGTAGCAGAACGTGCTTTCTTTGTTTTTTCATAAACGCCATTCTCAAGTAAATATTATGCCAAAAAAAAAAAAAAAGAAGTAGTAACAGTAACCAAAACAATACACTTTTCAGAAAACCCCTTAATTCAGTTAACACAGTGCCCGAAATACCTATTTCCCTGCACTGACAAGAATTAATTTTACACTGGATTCTAAAACTGAGTGGCCCTATCACTACATACACTTAGGTTATTACAACACTAGATTTGCACTTTAGCATAAAACTACTAAAGAATAAAGAAACAAATAAAAGCTAAGAATTTTACCCTGAGAACAATTAAACATGAATTCAAATTTACAATTCCTACACACATAAGAAACAAATTTTCTAACTCTTTTTAATCCTTTACAATACTCATAAACATTGTGCCTCTCGGAAAAAAATCTCAAAATAGACTTACCCCTTTGGTCGACGTTCTCTCCGAAGTACATCAGGGACCATCCACTGAAGAAACGACAGGAAGAATTTCACAAATCTCTATCCCGCAGGACTCCGTCAATGTTTCCCGGAACTATTCACTGTTCCATAAGCACAAGTTGAGTGTTCTAAGTCCGTTTTACCACATTTCCCAATTTTACGGTAAGTTCAAAGTCACAGATCTCGTTCCACTTTTTACAATTTTCAGGCAAGTTCAAAGTCACAGATCTAAATTATCATTTCTCACTTCACGAAAATGTGTCTTGAGTTATCTGTTCGATGGTTTATGAAGAAAAAACCAACATCCAAACCGCTGCCACCATAAATAATATTAGTCTATTTAGCTGTGGCGTTTTGGACTCGCCACAAGTGCTAAACAGGAAACACAAACAAAATTGAAGAGACTCGAGACAGGAGTTGAGGTTTTTGTTTAACGTTGATTATTAAAATACACATTTACAAACATTGACTGCATTCTGCAGACTTAAATACAAGCATCAACTTCCGCTCTGGAATTCGGGAACCCTCGTCCCTCTGAGAGCCGATCTCTGTTCAACCTCTTCGAACAGCCTCCAAAACGACTCTGATCTCTCTGCCAGCTCCCAACCTAGGGTTTCGACATTCGTGTGGGGTCGGTCGGCAAAAATCAAAAGGACTCGCCTCCGATCTTCCTCCAAGCCCCCTTTGCGTTCGCACTCGTCGTGTGGGGTCGGTCGGCAAAATCAAAGGACCCCCTTTGCTCTTGGAATGTGCACTGGTCAAGTGTGCTTTCCGCATCGTGGGAAACACATCGAGTCCTTGGTACATTTCTGGGGGGAGTAGTAACTTGTCACAGCCCTTACCATAAGACCTTATAGGGTCGTCCAGTCCACCATTAGTAGGCTTACCCATGAACAACTGAAAGGTGTACTTAGAAGAGACAAAATATCCCTCACGGTCTATGTACACAAATTAAAATAGACTAACTGCGCCAGGGGCTCGAAAAAATGTACATAACTCCAAGAAAAATATAAAAACTTGATAAAATCAATTTATCTTTAGACATAGGCTTCTTTATAATAATTATTATTAAAATTAAAAATTTAATTATGAGTTATATAGCACTTTCTTTTATATCTTAATCTATCTATAATGTTTATTTTGCATCTGCAAGAAAAATAAAATGGCAAATTTTTGAACAAGTTTATTAATGCAGAGAAGTCTAAGATTTTCACCATGCAAACTAACATTAGTTTCGCGATTAATGATTAAATAACGATTATAGGAACTCATTACTACGTATATCGGTTATGGATATTTTCCATTTCTCAACTCTCTTTCCTTTCAACGAAGATGGACTGCAAATAGAACCAGAAACAAATTTCTATCTTTGCTTCTATAATTTGAAACTTTATTTTGAATTCTGTGTGAAAAAGAGTTACGTGGTTTTTCGATTTTCTCACTTCGGTAGCTAACAATACAACAGGAAAAAAGAAAGTTGAATAGCAAAGTGGAATTTGAAATTTAGTTTTATGCTTCTGTTAAAGTTTAGTAGTTAATCGAAAAAGCGTTATAAAAAGGCAAAGAACGGAAGACGAAGAAATGACTATGATATTTGAGATAAGATCGAATATTTAAGTTTATTTTAATGTTCGGTCGCTATATTTACAAATGTCTACTGAAAACTCGTATTACAGGTATAGAGATAGATAGATAGATTCCAAAAAATATAGTAGTAGTGTCACATAAAATGCGTCGATAGTGAAATGATGTAGTGTATACAGGGTGTCCCAAAAAGATGACAACATGCTTTAATTCTTTATCCATTCGAGGGTTGTATACAAATTTTAAATATGTGACTTTTTGAAAATTAAAGACGGGAATTATTTCTTAACGTAGTCTTTTTTTATTTTTCTACCTTAGTTGGAACTTTTTTTTTTCAATTTACGTTGTCCGTATACACACAAATGCATATAGAAATGGCACTTCTTGTAAAAAAAAAAAAAAAAATAAAATAAAAATAAAAAAAATCTGTAACTTTCAAATAAGATCAAGTCTGTAGTGTTATCTATTAGTGAACTTGTCAACTAATTTGAAAAATGGCGTGTTAAAGTTTCCTAGTTTTTCATGTAAAACGCACCAAAAGTTAGATTTCTACCACCTTCCGTTCTTTTTTATTCATTTTCAAAATATGTCAGCTTATCAGTACTTTCTCATATTACTTACCTCTCCATGACGTAATATAAATTAAAATTATTAGTTTTATGCATTTCTTTAGTTTATCAACTCGATATCATAATATTTTTCGATGTAGTGTTAGTTTAGCTATATTTATTTATTTTTAATTGCTGCAGAAGGTCTTGATAGTTTGAAAAGAAAAATTTAATTCCTTTAAAATTTCATTTTTTCATCATAATACCAAATTTTTCTTCCTATTAAATTGAATTTTATGTTATTTCCTTTTCAAAAGCTTCCTTAGACTATGTAATTTTAGAGTTCTTCTTTGGTCGAACTTTGTTACCGACTCAAAATTTTGACCTAAAAAAATCTCAAGAACAGAAATAATTAATTGCAAAATTTTGCATAATTGGCTGGCATTTTGTTCATTTAGAAAAATATTGCAAAATTCAGAATGCTTCATAACTGTTATATTTTTTCCATTTACAAGATATTATGAAATTTTTTTAATATCTACCGTAATTTTATTCTTTTTAAGACTATTCAAAAATTCATTAGCTCTAAAAAACAGTCTTAATAAAGATATATTTTAATGAACTAGAATACAAAAATTATGTGTATATCTTAAGGATCAAACTAAATGCCAGTCGTGTATATAAAATTAAAAAATTACAAGCATAAAGTACAAGTTTCCAACTCCTTGAGAGAAGATTTTTAAATTTGTAAATTTATCTAGTTCGTCCATCACATGAAATTTAGAGGTACAGTTAATAAGTTAGAGGTATTGCTAATAAGGGAAAATCAAGACAATAGGCTTTAAGAAATATTTTGACATATTTCACAGTAATTTAATACTGAATTAATTGTGTGATTCTTTATCTCTCGGAAAATGCATCTCTCAAAACGCAACTTAAACTGACTCACTCGAATTCGCCGGTCCCGCTTCCTCGCTTCCTTTTGTACTTTTCAACGTACATTCGAGAAAAATCGGGACCTCTAGAGAGACCCCTAGCAAACGCGTTTTGATTACTTCATAGAAATATTAATGAGAAATACAAGGCTATTGCGTAATTCGAATTCAGGAAAACCAACATTACAGGCCCCATTGGTAAAATCGCGCCAAATGTCTACAATGTCGCCAAGCTTGGAAACTATTTGGCGAAATATAGCCAAAGTTGGCGATAAAAATAAGTCCCTAAAAGAGAGGTCAAGTAAGCCGTAGCACCAATATTTCTCGAGATTTCTAAAAAACCCTATGTTAACCAATGGGGAAACCCAAAACTCTGTTTTTCCCTTTCTAGTTAACCGATTTTGATGCATGAAAATGCAAAATTTAATTATTTGACGCGCAGAATACGAATTTTAAACTATTTTAAGCTGTTAAAGGGCAGAAAGACCCAGAAATTCGTAACAATATTTATTCATTGTACAGTCACTTTGTCTAAAATTACAAATTTACAGAAGTAAAAATATAAGTTGATGAAATTCTTTTATTGCCGCCATAAAAAGTACGAAAAAAAATTAGTCTCAGGATAATTTTAGAAAACATTCCGAAATTTTTAAAAACATCTCAAGCGGTCATACAGAATTAAGATAGTACAAGTTTTCCAAAAATATTAATCTATGCTTTTATTTCTTAAATATTGATCCTAGACATAAACAATAAATTACGAAGTAACTTTTCCAAACATAGTACAGAATTTTATAAATCGATTCAAATTTTTAATCGATTAAATAAGCATGAATACAAAATTTAATTTTTACACAGATCCTTCTCGAAAAATTTCCCTGTTAGTAAAATACACCTAATGATTTTATTAGCTGATTTACAAAATTTCAGCCTTTCATCATTAAGTCTCAGTAATACATTTAAGCAAAGTTAGTAAAGGATTATACAATTCCAATAACAGCAAATTTATTGTGTTTTTATGCAATGATTGTATTCTTTCGTAATTTTCGTTCGACCCCTGAAACGCGATTACATATTGTGATTTTTTCAGTCGAGAGCCATTGGAAATTGGTTTGAGTCAGCTGATATTTATTTTCGCATCACCGACTCTTTTTGAGATAAAGTGCTCGAATTTCACGTACCACCTCATTGGTGTATGGAGCACATTTTACAAGCTCGGATTTTTTTGTGGAGGCCATATAAAAATTTTAATTTTGTGCTTACTCAAATTTACTACACTCGAAATTAAAAGCTTTCATAAAAATTGTATACCTCCCAGGGCCGCGCCGCCCAAGTGTGCGATGTGTGCGGCGCACACAGGCGTCAGATACTCAGGGGCGCCTCGAAGCGCCCCTTAAGTTAGGTAAACTGTAACGCATTCCTAAGTCTGTGAGAAAACTGCCAGCATCTTTTATTAAAATGAAATCTTTGACAATGGAAGTTAAAAATGGGAATGTTTCAATAATTTACTTTGATTTGAATAAACCCAGCGTTTCTTCATACTTATTATGCTGTAGTAATTTAATTAGCTGAGGTAACGTTGAACTACAGCATACTCGGCACTACAGCATACCGTCTCGAATACTCCCCTCTCGAACACTCCCGTCTCGAATACTCCCCTCTCGGCACTACAGCATACCGTCTCATCTTTACTACAGCATACCGTCTCGAATGTACGTTGAACATTACCTATGAAATGAAAGAGCAGTGGTTGTCATCGCTATTTCCGTTAACAAACAGCCGAATTCAAGTGACTACCAATGGATGGTCGTATGAGAAGGCAATATATCGAATTTTCGAAGTTTTTTCTTTTTCTAAATTTTCGGAATTAAAAATAAACAAATATATTCAAATATATTCATCATCACTGTTTATGGATGACGTAATGAAGAACTATCCCTGCCTATTGGCAGAGTATTTTGGAAAAAAACGTTCTACAAATGAGATTATTAAAGATTTTAAAACTTTTTGAATTGGCTGACTAGTTATCGCAGCTCGTTCAGTATCAATTGAAAAATTATTTTCAACCTTTAGATTAGTCCGGCAGCAAATCGGTCGTTTAAACATGGTTCCCATTCACCAGAGCACCGAAAGTGAAGCAGCACCGGAATGGCCAGTACTTGGGAGGGTGAACTCCTCTCTCGGCCGAGTTTGCTGTGGACCGTGTACGCTAAAGGGAACGCTGGTGGCCGTAAAATCTGTCGTGGCTCCAATGTCCTCTTTGTTCAAACGATACCTCAGGGGATATCAATCCAAGTGCTAGGTCTCTCATCTCGAATTGATTCAAAATTAAGAGACCACTCATAGGAGCAACGTTCCTCTGCCTATTTTCTGCCCCCATAATGAAACAGACCAACATCTCCTGCCCTCATAGAGGTCAAGTCTAATACAAGTAGGCCGTTGACGGACCATCAGAAAGAAAAAAAACCTTTAGATTAACCCTTTCAGACCCTTAGTCCACAACTGAGGACACAAAAATCACCTAGTGTCGTATAGGAAGGAGTCTTATCCTAAGGTGTACACTAATATATATATATATATATATATATATATAATAAAAAATTCCTCGAAAATTTAATAATCAGGATTTTATATTTAGTTTTTAGTTACAAATTCATTATCCATTATCAAAAGGAAACATATTTAATTCAAAGAAAAATCAGGTTGGGACGGGTTAAACACGTAGAGGAAGGGTAGGGTTAATAGGGTCGAAGTTGGGTTGTGAAAGGTTTCAAAAATTAAAAAAAAAGGAAAAGAAAATCTAAAACGCTTTCATATTTTAAATACGCACTGAAGTGCTATATGTTAAGAGTATCATAATCCATGCGTCACCCCTATTAGTCTTTCTTGTTTCATTTCGTAGGAAGGTGTATCATAATCAATGTGTTTGGCCCTATTTGCTATCATTGCTTCATTACGTTAGAAACTGCATCATAATCCATAAGTGTTCCGCATTTGTCTTCCTTGTTCCATAAAACACTTCTTCGGAATTAAAATCTATACTAAAATCGCGTATTAAAACTGTTTTACAATCTATGGCAGGCATATTCTAACTATACTTCCCATTTATAACTAGAAGCCCATTGTGGAGGCAATTACAACAGATGCTAGAGAAAACATTTAACGAAAATAAGTCATCACTCAATATATTTAATCCTCGTCCACCTAAAATAAATAACTTCATATTCAATTTTTATTATAGACCCAAATCGAATTTAATGCTCTTTTAGAAACGCGAGTAAAACTTTTCGCATTCGAACCATTTCGTTTTGTGTACGCAGCCCCTCTGATATCAATGCTTCATGCAGACGATCATTTTAATGCAAAAATAAAAATAATATTATGTAATCTAGAAAAACTATTTCGGACGATTTGGGATTACGATTTTCCCTTAAAAGCCTGATGACCGTGACTACGATAAGACGTCACGTCAATTGCGACAGCTGATTTTGTCGCGCAAACGACTCACTTTTTATACTCTCGGAAATAAAATGGATCGGAAAGTTGCGAAAAATCTCTTTAAAAATGGGGAACGGGCAGATTTTCGGATTTTTAAAGTGACGCAGATTATTTTCTATAGTTTTTATAAATAATTATGAAAAATTTCAAGTGGATAGTACAAACGGTGTATATGTTATTAGGCATTTTGTGCTTAGCTTTTTTAATCTTTTTGGAGTAATGGGGGTAAAATTTATATCCTGAAGCGGGTACCCGGAATCGTTATAGAATCAGTGAGTCACTTATCAGCGTAACTATATAGTAGGATAAACAGTTGGGTTTGGAAAAAAATCTCGTCAAATATAGAAGATATTGGCAAAATTGGTTCAGGTCTACGGAATTTTTTTTTGGCGTCAACTTGGCAATAAATTGCAATAAATGGCCAACCCTTGGTACTTTTGACATTTCACTAACCTCGCCGCTATCTGGCAATCCTTGAGAAGTGATTAACCGTTTCGCCGGGTAGACAAAAATCCTTGTCAGAAATTAAAGGGGTAATAAAACTGAGAAGATACCTTAATAACAAGGGACAATTAAAAAATCATGTATATGAGCCTGATTCTGATATGAAGATGTAAGGGCATTTGATACTACTTTTAATAAAAGTAGTATACTGCGAATCAGTGCTCAAAATAAGATTTCAAAACTGGCAGCAAAAACTATTTAGGTAACGGCAAAATCTTAAATTTTCGAAATTTCGCAATATCTATAAATAGCAGATGCAGTTTTATCGCTTAACTTTAACAAAATGCAATCAATTATGCAATGAGAAGTGCAAGTAGGCAAAAGGCTTCAATTTTCTTGTAACAATTCTGTAATTTTATATGTAATGTCAAAATACATCTGAGGTTGAAACAAACAAAGTTTTAAACACTCGAAAGCCAAACTTGCCGTGAGAGCTATTGAACACCGAGGCCATTTGGGCTAGTCTCACTGCATTTTTAGTAGTCGCCAAGACTTATTTCGAGCCCTGCTGCGAATTAAATATGCTTGTTGAAAAAGTAGGTTATTTAGTTCCTTATTTGGTTAGACTATTTACTTCTCTAGTATCTAGCAAATAATGTTACGCTTTTTACGTTCAAACAATGGTAAAAATAAAGTAAATTGTTTAAAAGCGGTTTTTTTTTTTTTTTTTTTTTTTTTGAGCGTGGTTGGGAAAGTTTTTAAAAACTCCACTTTTTTTTTTTGGGGGGGGGGAGGTAAGTGGGCGGGTGATAAACTCTGCGGGGCGCTTCATTTGTTTTGCACTCAGGCCCTGACCGTGGTAGGCGTGACACTGGTGCCTCCTTTTATGTTATTTTGCAATTTATTGCATTTGCCTATGATCACGCAATATTTAAGGAATAAAAGCAAAGGTCAATGTTTTGGGGACACCCTGTATATTTATTTTTAATAGTCACTAAGTCACACATTAAACAACCTTGAATGCCTTGTATGAAAATTTTGCTCTTAGAAAATAAAAGCATTCTTCCTTTTTTTAATGACTACAGTATAAAGATAGAATAGCAAAATTGCTGAATGTATCCGGAATTTCGAACAAAGATTATTATACGAACGAGAACGAATACTCACAGATTCAAAATAAAATGAAAATAAAGTATATAAAAATAAAAAGCAAAAGATATTCCTTTTGGTCAACTTCGTTTTCAGACCGTGTGCTCATTCTTAAGAATACACACACACAGTCACTGCTCGAACGTCACACGCAATCAGAAAATGGGATATTTATACTTCGACCATCAGCTGGAATAATGATATGCAAAAAAATATGAACAGAATATCCCTGCCGGGGCTCGAACCCGGGACCTTTGGATTAGAAGTCCAACGCGCTATCCACTGCGCTACAGGGACGACACAATGTATGGACAAACAAGTTATAAATATGGATTTTTAAAAGTTTGACATAAAAGAATGGTCAAGGAATCCAACTTATTATAAAAGCATTCTAAGAAAGGTTCTGTAAAACAAAATTATTTAATTTTTATCCATTGCAATTTCTGTCAAGCCCACCAATTGAAGGCTAGGAATAAAACTCAAGTGATTTACTCTTTTAAAATTTTAAAGTGCTAATGAATTAGAACTTTTCTAATTGTTGGTAAATCCAGGGTCACTTCAACATATTCAGCCGCTTGTGGCGAGTTACTATTTTGCCGACATTCCCTTTAAACAAACAAAAAATATATATTTAGTATACAGTAAGAAAATAATTTTTTCCTTTTGGAACAACAAATTAAAAACATTTATATTTAGAAACATTCCCATGTTCTTTATATGAAGTACGTAAGGGGAGGTTTATTTCACGCAAATTCGAGTCCCAGATCTTGCACAAAAACATGTAAAGAAATATAATCATGCATTAATATATTAAATAACTAAGTAGTGTGTTTCAGTAAGGCGGTACAAAGTATTACATAGTCGAAGGAATAAAAATAACAAGTAAATTTTGGCCGTCCTCTTCTCTCGGCCGCCTATGTGCAATGCACATTTTGCACACTTGGCAGAACCGGCCGTTGTTTGATATGTTGTCATGGAATTATAACTTTAAGTTGAAAAAGAAATTTATTCAGATCACTAATATTGAGTTTTCAGGAAATTTTTGCGTTCATTTTAAATTTATAGTAAAATAAATATGACACATGGGCGTCGCAACCCATGGGTGACTTGGTCATAAAAAGGTTAATTATTAATATGGGTGTAATTTGTTAAGGCAAACCCATACGAAAGGTATTTATTTATTTATTTATTTTTCAAAAAGAGAAAATGGAAATTTTCAATTAGTACATTTTTATTGAAATTCGAAACAATATATGATTTCAGGGTACAGTGAAATAATTAAATTATATATCTATCTATATAAATATATAAATAATTATTTAAACTAAAATTTTCTGGTATATAACATTTTAAAAGTACTTAAGAGGAACGATAAAATTTAGACTCTTATTTACGTCTTGCTTCTCTATTTCTTTACAGGAATCAGAAAGAAACAAAGTTTTGTTTGAGAAATGCTGGGTATTTTTAGTTGCTATCTAAATGTTATCTTCTTCTGCTCATCTTCATTCCCAAAAAAAGAAAGAAATGAAAGAATCTTTCCTTGAGAAATGTACAATGAACATGTATGTTTATTATTTAAATATTAAATATTTTAGGGAATATTAATTATAGTCATTCACATCAATAATGATTAACAAATTTCTCATTATTTAGTTTTTTAAAAAGTAGCACTAAAACTGATGGAATCTTTCTTCACGCTTTACAGCATTGATAACTATAAGCCAATACTAAAATAATCGATATTTTACTATTATCTTCTTAAATCTGCCGTCAATAAGTTATTTTTATGAGCTGTCAATAGATGGCAGCACTACAGTTAAATATAACGTTTTAATCATGCTAGACTCTGCATCCTTTACTCTTAAATAGTTTCCTAAAGATTTTACAGTGATGTGAAAGAGAAATGCAACCAATTTGCGTTACAACGTAATTTCTAAATTATAGTAGCATTTACACCGTATAATCAAAAATAGGCTGAAGTCTTACGCTTACCAACTGTATGCCCACCTGTACCTGGCCACTTACCTAGAAAGTATACCTAAATATGTAGATTAATAAAAGCGCTCAAAGGTTTGAGCATGGGCGCCGGCAGAATATTTCCCAGGGGGGGCAAAGACTACTCAAGGGGGGGGGCAAAGACTACTTCAACGTATAGTTACCATGTTGGGAACAGCAAAAAAGCAAGGAAAAACACTGAATACAAAAATCCAGGGGGGTGCCATTGTCCCCCCTTGCCCTATGCTGCCGACGCCCGTGGGTTTGAGGGATGGAGAGAGGGACGATCCTAGAGGGAGCAAAATGGTGCACAGCAAATTTAAGGCGGTGAAAAAAATTAAAAATAAATAAAGCAAAAGGTTTGTATGAAAGTGGGGACAGTTTTAATTTCCACCTAGGAGGTCCTCGGTCCACGATCGTTTCTGGGTGGAGATGAAGATATCATCTAGCTGACAGTGTTGGGTTAACATTTACAACATCCCAAAATGTAAAAAAAAAAAAGCGATCTCAACGATTAGATTTTCAGTTATTAGGCTTTCTATTATCTTGACCAGTGGGTGATCTGCTGGGTCCCACAAGGTGATCTGCTGGTCTGAACCCTTCCCAGAATTTTTTATAGGAGCTGAAGCAAAGAATATTTTGCACCTTAAGGGGACAGCCTACTTTTAAAATGCTCCAAAAATTGATTTTGAGATTTTTATCTCATTAAATAGTTTACTTTATTCTAAAAAGATTGATACCAACCATTTTTCTGTATGACAATTATTTATTGAGATAAAAAGGAAAATGTAAACGCAAGTTGGGCAGCATGCTGTAGAAGCTGCAACTAATGTTGACACTAAAAGCATAAAAGAGGCAGAAAAGAAATGTACAGAATTTAATTTAGAAACTCGAAGAGCCAGAAAAATGCTCAACAGTTCTCAGTTTGAGGCAATAAAAAAAAAACGAAGGCAATGTGCATGAAAGCGGAAAATTTTAAATCGAAAAGTTCATAAAGTGAAATAAAATCAAATTTTTATGTTGCATAGTAAAAAAATATATACATGGATATAATTATTAAAATAACTTCAAATAATGTACTTTACCAATATTCGCGCCTTTATATCCTAAAAATGTATCTTTTGTTAAGGTATGTACATATTTTTTCATATTTACAATTGTCGAGCTTTTCTTTAGATTGATGTTTCTTAAGCCATATTAAAACATATTTTGGGTTAATCATTTTAAATACTCAGTAAAATTATTTTTAAATAGTAAATGTTTCAATAGAAAATGTTTTTAATTTTTAAAAATTAAATTTATGTTCCAAAACTACAATTCGAACTTTAATTGGCGTTTTCTCAAAACACTGTTTTTCAAGTTTGCGCGCATGATATTTTAAAAACTATTTAAGATATCAACTTGAAATTTTTCTCAGGCATTTATTTTAATATAATGAACAAAATGAACTAAAATGAAATGGTTGTGTTTCATAGAAAAAAAGTTATGATTGTAAAACTATCAAAATTTTTATGATAATTTAAACTTTTAGATTAAATATTTTTTTAAAACTTAAATTATGAAAATAATTAAACCATTTGAGTTTAGATTGTTAATTATAATGTTTTGTTTAATTTAGAAAAAAATTATGAGGATCAAAGGATTGAGATATCTTGTGCGCAGTGGGAAAGTACCCTTGAATAGTTTTTACAATATTGTGTGGTAAAATAATATTTTTTAAATTATCACCTTTATAATAAACTACAATAATATTTTTAATCAATAGAGTAATGTCATAGTAGTTAACTGAAAAAAAATTGTGTTTCTGCATGCATTCATTATTTTTTTTTTTTAATTATGAAAGTTGAACTAAAATTTCTACATTTTCCCATTCTTAAAAGTAGGCTGTCCCCTTAACAGTACTTTGTTAAACCACCATGAAATGTCTTCAAAATTCTACTGCTTTTTATTTTTATAAGATTTTATGGATGTCTTATTTAAATAATAAAGATAAATAAATAAATACATAATTCGAAACATGCAAGCAGTTTGTTTGTTTGTGTTATAGCAAAACTACACGAAAGGCATCTGACTAGGGATGGACGCGAGACGACTTTTTTGCGAGACGAGACAGAGATTTACCACTTTTTTGCGAGACGAGACACGCATTTTTCTACATTACGATATAGGGATTTTTGCGAGACGAGACACGCATTTTTCTACATTACGATATAGGGATTTTTGCGAGACGAGACAAGCTTTTAGGCTATTTTGCGAGACGCGAGACGCTTATTTTTCGTCTCGCGTCCATCCCTACATCTGACTGGGGAGGTGCCTTCCGCGAGGGACTTTCTAAGAGGCCCTAACGCGTATTCATGTTACATCCGGAGAAAAACGCACAAATATCCAGCAAATTGAAAAACAATTGTATGCACAAGTTAAATTACGTTGCAGGCGTTCAATTGATGGAAAGTTAAGTTAACGTAACATGTGAAATATGTGCTTGGGGATGAGATGCTTAGGTGGTGATCTTTACCAGGATCATTTGCTAGTCTTCGTATTAGATCTAAAGGAAACCACCAAGATGCTGGACGCCTTGCTTAACTGATATTAACTATAATTAGAAGCGAAGTCTTCGTCGCCACTGCGATCTCAGAATCTGAACACTGAAATTAAGCCGTTTTTTCCCCTTCAGAGTTGACTGCGAACCTAAGATGATTAAAGAGAAAAAAAAATATGAATACTAAGCAAATTTTTGTGCGCGTTTCCATTAACATAAATCATACATGCCTTTGAACTAACATATCAATGTCACCAAGCCATGGTGAATTATAACTAACATATTGTGGCTACTTTGTCCCGTTCAGTGTATTTTGTGTTAATTCAAAGCTACTCGAGGGCTATCGGCCTAGTAAGGGATAGGTCGGAGGAATTTTTAAGCGGGTCTAACGAGATCGACAGCCACGTGGCTGTCAGAACGCAGGACCTTCACACTTCAGCCAACTATCATGTTCAGTGTCTTATCTGCTCGGACAAACATGCAAGTAGATTGAAGTTTAGGTAATCAATAAACATCCAGCAAATCTCTTACTGGACGGCTATTATCTATGTGAAAATCGACCGTTTAGGGATATTTAAACTTAGTTTTATACTTTCAATACCTTCTATGAATTTTAGAAAAGGCATTTCAGAAAAAAAAATTTAAAAATTCGGCATTTTTTCATGTGACTGGTGTCGCAGTTTATATGGGCTTGACCCCTTCCAAGAAGAAATCTTGTAGGGGGGGGGACAAGCTGGAACATAGTAATCAATATAACTTCTTATTATTCATTTATATGTTCCAGCCTATTCAATACCATGCTCCACGCAATATTTATAACTTACCAATGTTGACCAATATCTAAAGAACATAACTGACGATGTAATAGACTCCATTTTAAAACAGAAGGCTAAGCCTTGCAAAGCATTTGTTTTAATTTTAATACAACATTACAAAAGACGTAGACTTTTTTAAAAATATTTAACACGTGATTGAATTAAAATATGAAATGATAGCTAAAATGGTGTTATAGATAGTAAAGATTAAAATAGAAGAAATAAGAATAAAAATTGCGAAGAAACTTAACTTACAATTACATGAAAACTGCGTATGGCCACGAAAGAAACACTACGGATTGGCCCCTCGAATAGTTACTGATGTAATATGTACAACCATCTTTCAGTATAATTTAGGCAAATTTTGTAATTCCCATTCCGCCTTTAAAGTATATTTTAAAATATCAAGTTCCAAGAAAATTCCAATTCGTGACTCTTTCCTTTCCCTTAAGCTATGAAATCAATGCAACATAAAATATCTGAATTTTCGTAAGTATTTGTGAAAAAAAATGCATACACTTTTCTTTTTAAAAATACTGGTATTTTGATGATTGTATTGAATATTCACTCAATAAGGTGCGAGCAAATAAAATTTCATGTGTAAGGAACATTTCTCCTACAACACACACACGCACAAAAAACTGGCATTGCTTTTAAACAAAACAAGTATCACAAAAATTGAAAAGAAAAAAACATGTTACATTGAAATATTTTTAAAACAATATTTGGGATAAATTCTTTTTCTTCTCTTTCATTTACCTTCCGACTGCTTTTGTTAAACATTCGATAGTAAAAGTCATAAATCAGCATTGCTTTACATACCTGTACTCTCCAATCTGCTACTATATGCCGATCATTCTTTAATAAAATATTCTCTTAAGTTATTTCTTTGGGTATTTTAAAATTCCCCGGTTACACTTGTTATCTAAAATTACCAGAAGCCGTGGATCATTCAGATCCTTCCATGGTGAGCTCATTATATTTAAGGCTCCTAGATTTTTTTTTTTCTCTCATGTTTTATGAAAGAGGAGGTCATTATACAAACTTCCAAAAAAAATTTGCATTCAATTGGGACAAGTATTTTTCTTTCTTTATTCGTTTGCATTTTTTTTCTTATAAATAAGAAATAAATTTAAAAATAAAACCAGACGTCTTTTTTTTTTTCTGAAAAATGTCTGCACGTATACAAAAAAAAAAAAAAAAAAAAAATCATGTTGCAAATAACACTCGAAAGAAAGATTTTATGAATAAAAGTTTGCTAAAAACGGTTAGTCTAATAAAAATTGATTTAAAAGTATAGAAAGTGCGAAAAAAAATTTATGTTAGCTTGGAAAAAGCAATTTTTGTTTCATAAATAAATCTCAGCTTTGATATCCAGCAAATTGAAAAATAATTGTATGCACAAATTACGTTGCAGGCAACGTTAAATTACGTTGCAGGCGTTCAATTGATGGAAAGTTAAGTTAACGGAACATGTGAAATATGTGCTTGGGGATGAGATGCTTAGGTGGTGATCTTTACCAGGATCATTTGCTAGTCTTCGTATTAGATCTAAAGGAAACCATCAAGATGCTGGACGCCTTGCTTAACTGATATTAACTATAATTAGAAGCGAAGTCTTCGTCGCCACTGCGATCTCAGAATCTGAACACTGAAATTAAGCCGTTTTTTTCCCCTTGAGTTTTGACTGCGAAAGTAAGATGATTAATGAGAAAAAAAAATATGAATACTAAGCAAATTTTTGTGCGCGTTTCCATTAACATAAACTATACATGCCTTTGAACTAACATATCAATGTCACCAAGACATGGTGAATTATAGCTAACATATTGTGGCTACTTTGTCCCGTTCAGTGTATTTTGTGTTAATTCAAAGCTACTCGAGGGCTATCGGCCTAGTAAGGGATGGGTCGGAGGACTTTTTAAACGGGTCTAACGCATATTACCGTTATACCTGAAGAAAACCGCCCCAAACTCCAGACCTTAAGTCGATGGCCTCACGATGGGCGCGAACCCTCTACCTTAACACTTTAGCCATCTACCATGTCCAGTGTTTAATCCATTTAGGTATTTGTCCCATTCATAAAGGAAAAGTTACAGATCTATCTCTTAATGCAATAAATATTTTTTGTGCATAGAAAACTTTGTTTATTTTGACGGCCTCAGTAATTTAGAATCATGAAAATTATTGTAATATATAAGTATGGATGCAGAATATGATACTCCTGCAAATTTTGAAAAACAGCTGCTTGTCATAAATTCCATAGTAGATGCAATTGGCGATTCGAATGAAAAGGATTCAGTGGGTGGATTGATTTAATTTGGGATATGGCCAATTATCCACGATTATCCACTCGTGTGATCTTGTCCGAGGGGGAGGTGTCCTCCGTGGAGATCGGTGGAAGTAAGTGGAAGCGTAGTTAGTTACAAGGTAAAAAAAAAAAAAAAAAAAAAAAAAAAAAATTCAAGCATCAATATTCTTTTAACTTTTTAAAAAATAAGGAATATTCCAATTAGCATTGATAAGAAGAAAAAAAAATCCTAATTTTAGAAACAGTATTTAAAGTGCTTTGAGATATTTCATTCATTCAAAAAAAAAAAAAATTCATAAGTTTTCCCTCTCAATATTTTAAGAGTTATAATTTAAAATTTTAAATTTCTCTTTACCATTTTTTTTCAGTAGTTTGCCACTCATACAATGCTTCTTGAAAATTAATGAAATTGTGTATTTCAGGCTTATCTGACAGGCTGAATTTAAATGTCAAATAATAATAAAAGTCACCATTGAACGTTGAAAGTTCGAGTTTAGGGCGGGATTCAAGTGAAACGCGCGCGATCGAGGTCAAATCGAACGTTTTGGCAGAATGCTTCCAATGAACAAACCTATCGCGCTGTCACGTGATCAAAACACGATTGGTTTGTTTCAGTTGAATAAGAAACATTGATATATTTCCAAGTTTCCTTTGTTTGACGCGGAAAATGTTCGAATTGTGTTTCACTTGAATCTCGCCTTTAATGTAAAGAGTCCGTTAAGAAAAAAAATCAATGTAAACAATTAGAAAAACATTTACCGAAGTAAGATTTTCTTTTTTTTCTTCACATCAACTAGAACTCAAAATTCCTTTTTTCCGCAAAGTACATGTCAACTGATTATTTACATATAAAATGTTGCAATACCAAAAAATATTAATATACCTATAAAAACAAACTTTAAATGTTTAATTAACATAACTTGGAAATAGTTTGTTCAACATACCATAAGGTGGCAGAACCCGTTTTAGCTTATTTGTACAAATAAATATGTTTAGAAAAAGTTAATAGCCAAACCTACGAATTATGGATTCCAAGCAGTATTCCAGACCCTTAATTTTAGTCAAATAATAAATACTCGTATATACAATGCATACATATAAAACAAAAATACTTATCAAATGAATGAAATATCAGTTAAATATTACCTACAAATGATGTATACAGGGTGTATCGGAACTTCGTGTACAAATTTGGAGTGAAAGTAGACAACATCGTTAAAAACCATAATTACACAGGAAAGATGGGTGGAAATCGATAGGTGGCGCTGTCCGCGAGCTGTCAAGGTTGTCATGTGTGGCTTCCTCGTTGGCATATCTAGGGATCTGCCCCGTCATGGCCAAGTTGATAAGACACTGAATATGGTAGATGGCCGAAGTCTAGGTCCCGAGTTCGGACCTGTCGCGCGGCTGCCGATCTAACGGTCTGAAATTTGGGGTAGTTTTCTCCAGATGTAACGTGAACACGCGTTAGAACCCCTTAAAATGTCCTTCATCCAATTCATCCCCTTCCCATTCCCCCCTTTCCTTCGTGTAGGCTTGCAATACAAAAAACAAGGGGAAAAAAACATAACTACTAACTTTTAGGGGGGGGGGGTTGGAAGATTATCGATCACAACTTTGAAACATTTTTATTTTACAGTAAAACAATTTAGATTTATTCAAACATCCAATCCCTAAAAAAAAAAGAATTAGTAGTATTAGGTTGTTCAAATGAAAAGGTACGTTTAATCGTTACTTAACAACTTAATCGTTAACATATTTGCCTGTGTCGCTATGGGAGAACATAGCGAGACATCTAGGGATGCGATTGGAGTCTTTGGAGTGGATAGGAGCATGCAGGGCCCGCTGGACAGCGCAGAAACTCTCATAAAAAGCACCCTCCTACGTCCAATTGACGCGGGACAGAATGGCACTCACATTGCAAAATTCGACGATGTTGGAGCAGCGAGGCGTTGTCCGATTTCTGACTGCGGAAGGTGTTAAACTGGCCAATACTCATAGCCGGGTGATGACCGTATACTATAGGGAAGATCGTGTATCTCACAAGTCAGTGAGAAAATAGAGTGCCCGTTTTCGCCAAGGAACTGGTCAAGTTCAAGGGGGAACAGCTTGATCATCCGCCCTACAGTCCGGACATGACGTCCTGCGATTTCCAAGTATTTAGTCCCCTGAAAAAAACATCTGAAAGGGAAGAGCTTCAACTCGGACGATGAAGGCGAGGGCGCTGAGAAAGACTGGGCCTCCACAGTGCCGTTTCGTACCTTTTCATTTGAACACCCAAATACAAATAGATAATCATCCGAAAAAAACAGTAAAAGTTGGCAGATATGCCAATGAGGAAGCCACGATGTCTAAGTCGATCTGGAGAGCTCGCGTACAGCGCTGCCTATCGATTTCTGCCCATGCTTTCCTATGTAATTATGGCTTTAAACTATATATCCTACCTTCCTTTCAAGTTTGTACATGACGTTCAGAGACACCCTGCATATACAGGGTGACCCCCCCCCCAAAAAAAAAAATGGTAACACGCTTTAAAATTCTTTATCCCTTAGAGATAAGTGAGCAGTGTAAATTCAAAAAATGTTTAAAATAAGGCAGAAAAAAATTCTACAAGAAAAATTTTTTCTCGTTAATTTTGAAAAAGTGACACTTTTTAAATGTTTGTATAGCCCCACAAAAAATCCCAACGAAAAAGTCTGCCCCATACATTAGTGAGGGGAGGTACAAAATTTATGTCTTTCATCCTAAAATGTTTCAGAGATGTTAATGGTCAGGAGCTACATATAAATTTCAAAGTAAAAGTTTATTGCTGGAGTGCAACAAATGATTTTCTTTCCTAATTTCGGTACAACCACTGAAACTCGATCATCAGACTTGATTAGTTCCCTTCGAGTGTCATTTAAAACTGGTTTAAGTCAGCATATATTTATCTTCATATCTGTGGCAATTTTTAGGATATAATTATCAAATTTTACTACTATTCACTACTATTTACTATTATTATTAAATTTTGCTATTATCACCTCATTCGTGTATGGCGCACATTTTACTACTTAGGAGTTTTTGTACAGGTGTCGTATACAAGTTTAAAATGTGTAGCGTTTTGAAAATTAACGAAAGGAATTTTTTCTTAACGTAGTCTTTTTCCCTGTCTTATTTTGGACGATTTTTCAATTTACATTGACCACTCATCTGTAACAGATAAAGAATTAAAGCCTGTTACCACCTTTTGGTAACACCCTATGCATGTATACACCTATATGTATGCTTGTGCGTGTGTTTAGGATTCAAAAACTGAATCCTACCTATTTTGTTATTTTTTAACTATAACATTCTGAATACAAACGCTTAAGGTAATTTAGATATTATGGCTTTTCAAAAACTGTTAAGGTGTAATAATTTCAAACAGATTATTTTATACACATTAAATGTTTTATTTCAAACACTGTATAATTTTTTTTTGTCTTTTTTCTGATAACAACTGTATATATATGTGTGTATCTGTGAGTGTGCGTGTGTGTTGCGAGCCAAAATTTTCGTAACATATGTATAAGTGTAGTTATGATACATTATACGTGGGTGTATGTACGGTGTGTTATTTGTATTTTATCTATCTGATTTTTTAATCATCCATTATTTAATAAATTTTATTGTTTGCACTCGTATTTCAAGTGAAAATCATGTGCATCAAGGTGGTTTAAACTTCTATAATTACTCAGTTTTTTTATTCATAATCTTAACTGCAGTACCCATAGCAATAATTATATAGTGCACTGCAAAAAATATTCCTGTAAATAAACAGAAAAAGTCTGGCAGCAAAAAGTTGCCAGAAATATTCTGTAGGCAGAAATTTTCTGTTGCCAGGAGCTGTATGTTATATGACAAAAAAATTCTGTTCCCTACAGAAATTTTCCGTATACATATAAAAGTCGTTTCCAAGCGGCGTTTTACAGTTGATTTCTGTATACAGAAACTATCTGTAGGGGTTACAGAATCATTCTGTTGAATAACATTTATTACTGTCGACAGAAAATTTCTGTATACAGAAATTTTCTGGCAACTTTTTGCTGCCAGTAATTCTTCTGTATACAGAAAATTCCTGTATACAGAAATTTTCTGGCAACTTTTTGCTGCCAGTAATTCTTCTGTATACAGGAACTTTCTGTAGACAGAAAGATGTTACATTCTGGCAACATTTTGCTGCAGTTTTATCTGTTAATTTACAGAAATAGTATTTTTAGTTATTTCATATATTACTATTATATTTCTCCAAATGTTTAATTTTTTTTATACATATACTGAAAAAATTTAATAAATTTACAACAATATAATTTGTAATACATGAAATAAATATAATACCAGTAAGTAGTCTGGTATTATACTTATTTTATTATTACTATTATATTTTTGTAAATGCATTAAAAATTTTAAATATGTGTATAAAAATATGGTACTGACGTATTATCCTGGAGGTCATTCCTGACAAACTATTCTCTGTCAAATGAGTTGCCAAACTATTGGCAATATATTCAAAACCATTAATAATTTCATATGCCCGGCATTTATCTCGGCAAACCGCCGGGATAATACGCAAGTACCAAAAATATTTAAACATTTGGAGAAATATAATAGTAATATAAGAAATAACTAAAAATACTATTTCTGTAAATTAACAGAAAAACTGGCAGAAAAATATTGCCAGAATGTAACATCATAGCTGCCAATTCAGACAGTTAAAAAAATAGAAGATTTTTTTTTAATTACCATGCAATATCGACATTTTATTTTGAAATCTTGTTCAACCAGAAACATTGTAAAACAAACATTCTGCCTTTATTCCAATTAAATCGTTGTCGGTGGTAAAAATAGATCTTATTGAAGGAGATGCATCAATAGCTTTTGCACTTTAAAGGTGCTTAGCTATCTTCGTGTGCACAACTATGTCGCTTTTACCTCCGTGCGATATCGAGAAATCACACCCACACACCGAGCAAAATGCATGCTTATCACCGAGCTTCGACTTTAGCACGAACTTAAAATCCTTCACATAACCATCTTTGAAAGTTTAGTAATATTTCTTGGTCGGCATTTCGTTTTAGCCGACAATTAATCATCACCGCTGAAGCAGCATGTAAGATCGAAATCAAAACAATTTCGTTTTGCCGTTGCCAGATTGCTGTAAATAAAATCGTATAAGTAAACATACATATTCAGTGCGCGCAGTTACGACGCCGGCCAAATTCACTTAACTATTATCTATCTACGACTTTTCCTCTGGAGTATTTGCGGAATCGTAAACCGGCTATCTTTCCCCTCGATTGCGCAGTAAAGGCCCGTTTACATGTGAAAATAGAAAATCCCGGGTTAAAGCGGAGTACAGGGGAAAACTCGCAAAATTTATTTTTCTTTTTTTTAATCACTGAATCTGAACTTTTTGTGTTCAAAATCTGTACCTAGAGATTTAAGTATACTCATACTTTAAAATAATCTTAATAGACACAAATAACTCTTCAGTTCAACAGTAAATTAAAAAATTAAAGGTCTGAATTAAACATTCTGTGCGAGTAATAATTGAGAGCAGTTTCAAGAACACGAGTACTTACCGGAGCCGCAACTACTGTTTACGACACCTGGGGCAAACCTTAACTAGGGTGCCCCTCCCAAGGAGCGATAACTGATCTTGGCACTCCCTTTAGCACAGCACCCGCATCATGTGCCCCACTTACTTCAACAAGAGAAATAAGTATTTTTTTCCCATGAAAAGATAGGAGGATGAGTGTACTTGTAATGAAAATTTTTACATATCATTTATAATCATGCCATTAGAGCTCTAAAGCAAAAAATTATCTATAGCAGAGCTTGACAACCTGCAGTCTGTCTCCTTAGATAAAAAGGGGAAAGAAAATGAGAGCATTTTACACTTTTCCTATCATTTTAGAAATACACAAAGTATTTGATTTCCAGTATAATGAAACATTGTTGAACTCAGCAGCAGATCAAGAGAAAAATATGGGGGGAGAAAACAAATGCTGAAAATTTCACCTTTTATTTTCCTTTAGTTCACACCTATTTTATTTATTTACTGTTTTTTTCTTCTTTGGTTAGAATCTGGCAACTAAATAATTGCTTTATAAATAGTTAGCACTAAATTGCGGGATAAAAATTTAAGCATAGGTATCATAATAGTGAAAAACAAATGAGGAATTATCCAACATCAGAGAGCATTTTCTCTGCTAGGGTTAATTTTTGATCTACACATTTTAGTAAAAGTTGTGTTTTATTTTATTATCACACAAAACCTACAGATAGCTCACCCAAGGTGGAGGAAGGGTTGGGATAAACCTCTCGCGAATATAACACGTGGGACCTTTTAGTTTTGTTTACATCTAATTAGCATTAGTAATACCATTAATTAGCACTTAACATAAATTTTAATATAATTAGCACTATTTATGTTCTCATTTAATTTAGCTCTACTACTTTAATGTGAGGGTGAACTCCTCCCTCTAATATATATATATATATATATATATATATATATATGGGTGCGTCACTGAGCAGGGGGCCCCTTGGTAACATTTGCTACGGGCCCCGCGCTGTCTTAATCCGGCACTGATATAAGGTGTCCATAGACATTAATGTATTGAAATTCTGGAACTTACGTATTATCCCGGTGGACATTCCTGGCATTTTTCTTTCTTTTTTTGAAAATGTTGCCACTCATATTCAGAACCATCAATAATTTGATACAGCCAGCATTTATCTTAGCGAAAAATCACTCGTCTTGGCAGACCGCCGGGATAATACGTAAGTACCGATGCTCCTGTAAATAAACTCGCTAGTAGATTGGAACCAAAAATCTAGGTGTGCAACAATCTTATGCACAAAATCTCAAAAATCTACGACTAATAGTTTTTGAGATATGAGAGTTAAATATATAGATATGTACACCAAAAGTTGCCAAGTTTGGCGATTTTTGGCACAGTTTTTGCGGGAGGTGGGTGAATGTCAACGGACCTTTATCTAACCATATGGTAGGATAGCATTCTGCTTGAAATGGATGAATGTCTTTAAAACTTTCCTTAACCATAATGTGTTGGAATTTTTTTTGAGTCTTCCTGCAGAAGAATTGTAAGTGATAAAGATACCATTTTCGATGATAAGATTCATTTTGTAATCCTTAACAACATATATCACTTTTGATTCGTTTGAAATAACTTAATATCTCTCAACTACACTTTTATGAATTTTTGCCCATACAGCATAATGTATGAATGTAGATGTTACAACAATCTTAAATACAAAATTTCAACATTGTAAGACTCATATATTTTGAGATACGCAAGTTACATATGTACGTGCAGAAGTCACTTGCGGTCAGTCGAAAGGGATTCTACATGCATTTATATGAACATGCATACATGCATGCAATGAGAGGTCTCTCAAAAACTCTTTAAATTCAATTCAGATGTAGTCAAAATCTGGATACCGAACTTTTTCGCGATCACATTACTTCCTTGTACAATGTCTACAAGGAAGTAAAAATGATAGTGTTTGTCAATTGTAATGTATATACATACACGCACACAATGCCCCCAGAAAGTGATAATATGCTTTAATTTTTTATCTAGTAAAGACAAGTAGGCAATGTGTTTAAAATAAGGTTAAAAAAATAGACTATGTTAAGAAAAATTTCCTCTTGTTAATTTTCAGAGTTACACTTTTTAGATTAGCATACGACTACCATGCAAAAAAAAATTCTCAATAAGTAAAAATGTGGTGATGTACAAAATTTCAGCCTTTCATCATAAACCGTATTAAAAGATATCTATAAACAAAGATGATTGGGGTATACACTTGAATTTGAATGTAAATGTTTATTGTTAGAGTGAGAAAAAAAAATTCTTTCATAACATCTGTACAACCCTTAAAATGTGATTGTTCAACGTGATTATTTCCCTTCTAGAGCTACTGAAAAGTGGTTCAAGTCAGTACCTATTTATCTTCATACCTTTGACACTTTTCAGGATATAATTCTCAAACTTTGTACATCACCTCATTAGCACATGGAGCAAATTTTACTGATTGGGAATATTTTTGTATGCAGGTTATATACAAAAAGTGTAACTTTTTGGAAATTAACGAAAGAAATTTTTTAAGGAGAAAACATTTAATTGCTCCAGGGCTTAATTTCTCGCAAAAGGAGGCGAAAAGGAGCCCTAATGTTCCGGAGCCCTAATGTTCTTATGTTCATACCCAGTAGTGAACTGTACACCCTTGCAATATTGGGGTTGGTGGCATATTTAGTTAAAATAACGATAATTTAAAGATTTTCCCATATAATAGTTATTTGACATTTTTTTATTATTTAACAGAACAGTGAAATGAAATAGTCTGAAATTAGAAGGAAGAAATATAAACAGCATACAGAAAATATCTAAAATCTGGGGGTCTCAGGACTCTCAAATCTGTTCAAGGTTGACAGTCAAGAGTCTGATTTGTCCGTCTGGTAAAACCAGTTTGTGTGTGAAAAGGGGAAAAATTTTGAATTAATGAATTAGTGTTGGGCTCCGGAGCACAATATTCATGAGCTTTGATGGGTTTTGCCAAATATGTAAAAATCCCCCAGGGAAAAGAAGTACAGGAGCGGAGCTCTGGTGAGCTCCTATGCAATTAAGTCCTGAATTGCTCCATCCAAACAATGCAATGCCGATAATTTCTCGGAAAGCCTATTATGCAAGTAAATTCTTTTTACATGTAGTATGTGTTTATAAGTTTAGGTTAAAAATTTTAAATGAGTAATCAACTAATAATCAAATTAATTTTATAAATTCTATGAAATATCTTATTTTGTAATTTCTCTCCCAGTTTGGGACAACAATTACACACTCTCTTTTGATTTGAATATTATTCACCGCATATAAAAATCAACAGCTTATTAAAATTAATTTAGCTCAGAAGAGATAATTTTATTAAGTGGCAGGTACTTAAGTGAAATTTACAAACATTCTGGTTAATTTAAAATTAGGACTGTTTAACTTGATATTTATTGACACTGAAGATTTCTGCTATCATAAAAGTTACATTCAAATTAATAAAATTCTGAACTTTTAAAACTGTTATAGTAATGCATGGGGCAGTAGAAAATATGAGGAGGGTCACATAATCTACAACTATATACAGCGCCGGTCTTTCGGCAAAGGTTATATAAAATAGAAAGAAAAAAAACGTTTTCGATTTGAAGTTTTTCTTTCATTTTTAGATTTTGGTTACGATTCTGATTCAAACTTGGAGCAAAACGTAACTTTATATGTAAAATAACCTCTGTTCTAAAATATGGGTAAAGTAAAGTAAGGTTTAAAATCAAGTTTCAGTTTTCGTTTAGATGTAAAGTATTGTTTCAGTTTTTGATTTCTGTTCTGATTCAAGCTTGAAGCAAAATTCTAAGACTTAATTGTAGAATTGTTTAGTACAGTTTTATGAATTAGCATTGCTAAACAGAAATATTTTCCATCTTATAATAAAAACATAAAAGCTTTAGGTTACATCATGGAATTATCATAAATTTACATTTTGCACTCATATTTACTGATGAATTTAAAGAATTATGCAGCAAAGTACAGATTGCATTAATTGGTCTAAGTCCTTCCTTTAGTTGAAACAATTGGATTATTTTTAATGGCATTACATTAATTGAAAATACAAATGCGTTATGCGATGCATATGTTATACTTTTTTTTATTAATCTGATAACTGGTCCTATTTTACTGGCATTTACATATTTAAAAGAACACAGTGATAAATAATAACAAGCAGTACATTTTATTTTCTATTAAAAAAAGAAGAAAAAATCTGAATATATCGTAATCGGTATTAAATAAACACTTTTTTAATATAAATATTAGTGTTATTTGATGTTTTCTAGGTCATACAGAAAATCCAATGAATTATAATTCAAAAATAAAAATTTATTCCTGCCATAAATCTCACAACAGTGTAAGAAAATTTCGCATGCACAACGATATTTGTAAACAAACAGCAATCCGAATAACCTGCCGAATCTTAAAACAAACGTTGTGTTTATTCCCGTACGTAGTGTCTTTCCGTACGCAGTACCAGAGGAAAACGTCTCTTAAAATATCGTTAAAATATTATATGTTAAGCTTTTTAAAATAATAAATGCCACTTGGGACTCAAAAGTCGAAGGTCTGCTTAACAAATTCCATCCATTACAATCATCCAAAAAGTTCAATTTAATACATTTTTTGAATGTTGAAAATCGGGTTTTTCCCATTGAAATACATTACGAGAACCCGGAGCTGTCACGCAAGACAGCGACCGATCGTAGAGAATCGCGGCCCGTGGAAATGCTCTATACTAGTGTTTTATTGTTAGAGTTTTTTAACGTGATAATGAATAGTTGAACACAAATAATAACTAAATGTGTATTACCTAGCGATCTGATCAACGAAGATAAAATTTATACGTCGAAGCGAGTTTTTTAACACTAAATTTTTAAAAAAATGTATTATCTTTATAAAAATGATATTTAATTTTGTGATCGGTGCTAGATTATTTAAATGCATAATTAATGTAAACTCTGTGCCACCGTGTTCTTTTTCATGGAATGAGCCACATTTGAGAATTCTAAATATGTAATTTGTATTGAATATAACACTAGAGTGTTCATTACCATTGCAAGTTTGCCTGTAGTTTGATTATTTTTTGCGTACTTCAAAATATTAAAATTGTTTTTCACCTTATGTTTTTCAAACATACAGTATATCATCGTTAGTATTTCTTTTTATTTCTACGAGTCTCTAAATTCGCTCATCTGGACTTTCGCACCCAAGCATATTCATGCTGGTACCCATACAATTGAAATTGCTAACTTCATTGCGGTATGTATATTTAATGAAGGATTTTTACCAGTTTTAAAGATTTTATCAGAAATGCGAATAACAATTGGGCCAGAATCTCATGCGTTCGTCAACAAACATGATCAAGGCCGAATTAGCAGGTCCGAGGTATGAGCTTCTGGGGCTTCCAAGGAAACTAGAACTGCTAGATCATCTGAAAGGGCTTCACTAAACATGACATTTGAAGTTGAAGAAGGTACTTTGTACGGAGCAGGGATAGCTGATTAATAAAAAGTAAGTATAACACGCCGTTAAACGACTCCGACTGCGCGCGATTAGTCCTCAAACTTTAAACGCGTTTTTCTCGAAACTACTTTTCAAGGAACGGTGTGCATGATATCTCAAGTTTTATTCAACCGATTCACTTGAAATTTTACGACAAAAAAAAAAAAAAAAAAAAAAAAAAAAAAAAAACAAAACTGTGAAAAAACAAAACGTATTTTTCAAACTGCCATCATTTTGTGAATATTTTTTTTTCAAAAACGTCTCGTAGTGCGATAGCTACATCCTTCCTCTTTAAGGATTATTCATGGTTTTCCATTTCAGGTCACTGGAAGGATTTATATCCTGCACACCAGGACAAGTCATTTTTTCATCAGACCTCACTTTGCCGGCCTGCAGTTTTATGAAATTTGATTTTTTCTTATATCATTAATGTTTTGTATTATTTAAATATCAATAAAAAACCTGTAAAAATATGGATACTAAAAATATATTTTTTTTATCGCGTCGGAAAAAACACCTAAAATTAGGGCTTCTAAACCAGAATACCCCCTTAACATATGGATACATAAGCAGTGGCGGATCCAGGAAGTCTGTTTTGGGAGGGGCTACATTTTGAAGAAAGCTTATTTCAGCCAAACAAAATGTACAATAAAGCAAAATTTTAGTCTAAACCAATGTAAAAACTTTTGGGAGGGGCTAAATGATTAAAAAAGATCACTTTACATAATCAAAGTGCATAATGAAGCAAAATGTTACCCTTTAGCAATCTCTTTGGGGGGGGGGGCTGAAGCCCCCTAGCCCCTCCCCTGAATCCGCTACTGTACATAAGTAAACTCTTTAGGTAAATTATTTCATTGTTGTCGGTTAGCTATTAAATTGTTTAAAATACAAAGAGAGAATCTAAAATGTGACTCTTCAAAATTTATTAAATGTTCTAAAAGTTTCTTGAGAATAAAAATTTGATGTGGATACAAGATTCCCTTGTACAAGTATTAAATCATTAATAAGCCTTATCCATTTCCTATTTTTAATTAAAATCGCTGTTTAACGTGAAAATTCACTTCTATATACAGATTTTAGTTATTATTTTTAATAGATTATTAGGTATTTGCGTAGACAGACTTTCTACAAAATGTTATCTGAATGCTTGAGTGTTGAAAGTACTTCTTCCCTTTTGATTTACCATTCTCTCTAGTTTTCTCTCCACTAAACATGCACGTTAAAAATTCTAAGTTTTAGAATTATGGAATCCGCCTGGGGCTATCTGCACACCTATCCCATTACTTTGCAAATTAAAAACATAAACTACAGTAAAAGTTTTTTCGCATAGGCAAGAAATACCTCAATTGTCGAGGGAAAACTCGACTATCATTAATAGTAAAGAAAGATTCCTTGCTTATAAATGTACGAAAAAAATTATCTCTAGGTACAAAAGAATTCCTAAATTCCGAGAAAAATCTCTAAATTGAAAGAAAAATCTCAAACTTTCCTTAAATTTAGGAAACAAAATCCCAAAATTCAGTGAAAAATCATTAAATGTATGGAAATTTCTCCCAAAATTAGAAGATAAATCACAATAAATGAAATTAAATGACATATTCAGTTCCAAAAGTTAAGCACAGAGAGGAAAATCTTCATTTCTGTATGCCTATTGGAATTAAAAAACCTGAAATTTGCTGCAAAGGTAGAAGGAAGTATGCAAATAGGCAAAAGCCAATCACGGTTTCGTGTTGAGAAATATTCAAAACAGGCAGTCGAATAAGAAGCCGGCATTGTGAAAAGTTACAGGAGTTGCGTGTGGGACTGATGAAAGGTTTTAGAACATTCATACAATTTTTTTTCAAGCTAGACATGCTTAAGACTTCTAGAAGATGAATTGAAAATTCTGAGTGCTCTCGGAAGCACTGAAGCAGGACAGTGTATCAGAGATGTTGCTCTTTTCTTCGGCATTCACTATTCCGTCATTTCACAATTCTAGAAACAATTCCAAACCATCCAAATAGTTGTCTGAAGACCTGCAGCCGGTCGTCCTAGGGTTACGAACCTGCGGAAAATCATTATATTGCTGTTGTAGGGAAGCGGAATCGAAGATTGACCTCCAACGTGTGACATCTATGTTTCCAGCAGCCATAGGTAAGACGATATCTGCTAGTACTGTTTATCAAAGGGTACACATGAATGAATGGTCTGTACGTCAATTTGTGTTCCTTTAATCCGTTAAATTCAGAGGAGCACTATTAAATTAGTTCCGCCAGATTGTGAATTGGACTGTGTCTGATTAGGGCAACAATGATGAGTCAAGATTTGCTCTACAACACAATGATAAGCATGTAAGGGTCTGGAGGAGACAAGGCACAAGCAATCGGCCCGAGAACATCACCGAACATCATGAATTCCACGATGGAAGCATCATGTTCTGGACAGGAATTTCATTGGGATATCGCACCACCGTGCACATTAAGAGGCGAGGTTCTCTTATGGCTGTACGGTATCGAGTTGAAGTCCTAGACCACAATGTGAAGTGAAACTGCATGCTGCATCAGTGTGTCCTTCTTTTGTTTTAATGGACGATAATGCACGTCCCCATAGAGTTGCCATTGTTGACGACTTTCTGGAGCGTGAGAGGATTGTCCATATGAAATTGCCGGATTACTCGCCGGGACCTTAATCCAATTGAAAATCCTTGGGATGCCCTCAGCCATGCTGTATGTAGAGGTTTCCCACCTCCAACCACTCTCAGAGATTTAGAAACTGCCCTTATGTAGGAATGGCGATTACTTTACTCTGCAGTGGTTGATCACCTCATAACAAGGATTATCACAAGCTGTATACTTTGTATGAAAGTGAGGAGCGCTCTCATAGCCTATTAATGTCGGTTTTTGTTGTTTGTTTTATATTTAAACATCATTTTGTTAATGACGCAAATATGACGTCATCTTGTAATTGATGAAAATTCAATATTTTTTTTAATCTTTGAATGCAATTTTTCGTTTAGTGGCATGAAGAAACATAGAGATACTTATTTGCAGCATTTCGTGTCAATCAAAGCAGTACTTGTCCATTTTTCCACATTTTACCGCTCGGTGGTTAACTTTTGGAAGGGAGTGTATTTGATTGAAAATAGAAACTTTAGAGACCCTTCTAAAAGCCCTGTAATTAGAAAATTAACTGCGGATAAACTAACCAGGTGAACTAACTGAACTAAATTATAAATTGTGCGAGATAGAGGATAGACTGGTACATAAATTTGCAGTTTAAATTTTGAAAAATGCAGTCGCCACGTGACAAGTGACGACTGTTAATTAATACTTTTATTGGAATCTGACATATTATGAATTTTACATGACATAAATTTTTCGAGTTTATCAATCTCAAGCAATTTTTAATTTGATACCATGTTTCTGACTATAAAGAAAACCCAGTTAATTAAATAACTTGCATTCATGTTGAAAAAGCTTGACAATATCTGCTATATTTCATAAACGAGATCCAAATGTTAACAATATTGTAGTATGGTTACTTTCAAATGAGTTAAGGATACTTTTCCATTTTAGTAGCACCCAAAAAAAAAAAAAAAAAATCCTGGGGTAAAATGATACAAACTTGGGATATAGCCAGGAAAGGGCCTCTTCAAAAATTTGTATTTGCTAAAACTGTATGTCAGTAATCATGACTTTACATGCAGTGCCAGTCCTTGGTATTTTTCTAAGTGGTGTGAAGTACAAAAGTGTGCTCCCTTCCTCCCCACCTAAGTAGCTAGAAAATTTTACAGAGAGATAAAATGAGGTTTTCAACAATATACAGGGCCGATCCCGCGGGGGTGTGTGGGGGTGTGAGACCGCCCCCACCCCACTAAAAATGCAGTCGGCAAAATTGCTATATTCCGGACATCCAAAACTCCTCATTCTAGTATTCAAAAGAGTTTTTAATGGGCACTTTTCGTAACTCTTGTCCCTTTGCGTCGTACTTCCAGTGCATATAAAACCGAGTGAGAAATTTTTTCTTCCTCGCATCAGTCAAAAGAAAAAAATGAGAATGAATAATAGAGCACTCGGCACTGGGTGGCCAGGTATACAAAATGGAAAATTGGAGAATTAGCTCTCTGCAATTGACACCACATACGTCCCATGACACCTGTCTCGGGTTTTTCCCCAAAGCAAATAGACATCTCACATAAAGTAATTAAAAAACTTTGTAAAAAACACACATAAGAAGTAAAAGGAAAGAGGATACGCGTTTCGTTCAAAAATTGTTTTGAACTTCTTCAGTCCAAGCCCTTCGACGTAAAGAACACAGGGAAATGAAAAGAGAAAAACAAGCAAGATGTTGCCACAAGGGGCAAAGAAAAGTCGAACAAAACCACGGAGAGGGGAGAAAAAAAAATTAAAAAAGGGGGGATAAAAAGGAAAGGAAAGAAGCACAAAAAATACAGAAATAAAAAAGGAATAAAGAAAAATAATAAAAAAGGGAACACACAAGTACAAACACACACACACAAAAGAGAAAACAGAACAAACAAATAAAAAACAAATAGCACACGTGTTTTTTTTTTTTTTTTTTTAAATAAAAACCACGAACAGGACAGCACAATAAATATATATATAAATAATTTTTTTTTAAAATAAAAACGAAAAAGAAAGACAGTAACACACGTACATACACAATAAAGAAACAGGGGAAAAAAAAGGGGGGGGGTAGACGAAGAAAGTGAAAAGTTTTTTATTTGTTTGTTCTGTTTTCTCTTTTGTGTGTGTGTGTTTGTACTTGTGTGTTCCCTTTTTTATTATTTTTCTTTATTCCTTTTTTATTTCTGTATTTTTTGTGCTTCTTTCCTTTCCTTTTTATCCCCCCTTTTTTAATTTTTTTTTCTCCCCTCTCCGTGGTTTTGATCGACTTTTCTTTGTCCCTTGTGGCAACATCTTGCTTGTTTTTCTCTTTTCATTTCCCTGTGTTCTTTACGTCGAAGGGCTTGGACTGAAGAAGTTCAAAACAATTTTTGAACGAAACGCGTATCCTCTTTCCTTTTACTTCTTATGTGTGTTTTTTACAAAGTTTTTTAATTACTTTATCGTTTAACACTAGTATTTTGAGTGTTTTTTCAGACATCTCACATGTCCATAATAATCTAAGAGTCTTCTGTGCACATGTCTATGAGAGAAATACTGAGTAGGAGAACGAGAAAGTTCCAGCCTCACATATTGCCCTCACACAAACTATGAAATAACACTGTATGAAGTGAAAATAGTGTGCAAGGAGGCCGCAATTGGCCTGAGGCTGTCACCACCCTTTGGTCCAGCATGGTATTTTCTGGGAAAGAGATGTATTTTCTTTCCTTCTTTGAAATGCATGGGAAAAAGAAATTCGTTTGTACAGTAGTAAATAATGTGTCCGATATTTCGGTTAGCTCAGTTAGCTGGACAGTAACCGAGCTAAAGTAGAACATATACTTGGAGGAACCTTAGCATACCTTGGAATCTAAATATTAGCATAGCTTGATGAGAAGAAAACCATCTTAATTAATACATCAATTCGGTAAAAATAAATAAATAAAAAAATCTCTAGCATTTAAAAAAATGAAGTAAAAGCTTGCTGCAGTATGCATTTAAGGCTGAAGACTGAAATCAGTTGTAAATAAAAACATGAAACTAGTTATAAACAACAGAAAACGACAAAAAGTGTAGTGCACAAAATGTGATATGTAGTTGTTTTGATAATGACTAAAAGAAGACGTGAAATAGCTGTCATAATGGAAAGAGAGTTTCCATACAAAATGTTGGAGCTCCGTCAAATCCATTCTCCAAGAAAAAGATCACCACCGATCTGGTAACTATATAATCGCGCGGCTGTCGATCTAACGGTATGGAGTTTTGGTAGGTTCTCTCCATATGTAACGTGAATACGCTTTAGAACAGCTTAGAAAGTTCTCCTGCCAAGGCACCCCCAATCCTTGGCAGATCGCCCTAGCGTAGCGTTGCCGTAATCGCACAAACCTAGTAACTATATATTTAGATTATATTTGTACTCCTTTTTATTATGATTTACTTTCATATAATTCATGTAGAAATAACCTCAATTTTGTAATTTAATTTGATTTTAGAAAAATGATGGGTAAGTTGTTATAAGAGATAAAATGCAAGAGTATAGATGACAGAGCCGTTAAAATAGGAAGACATGGCAGAGCAAATACTGGGGGTCTCGATCTAAGGAGCTTCAAAATCAATATGCTTAATTTTCCCTTAAATTACAGGAAAAATTAACTTTTCGATCTAGAATTACTTTCTCATTACAGTTCCCCCAACCCCCCCCCCCTTTAAGCCTCACATTCTTTTTAAGCCTTTATTTTTTAACACTTTCCAAAGAAGTTGAAATTTTTATGCTTTCAGTTTTGTCTGCCTTCCCGTGCTGTAACTGCCGTAAATATGCATCGATCGAATTTTTATATGATAATATACCATACCTTGTACCCTATTGAAAAGGATGTAGGTATCATTTATAGTTCTTTTACAGGAGCACACAAAATAATTTCGATGCATTGCAGCCTATGGGCAGATAATGTTTAGAGTACATTTTAGGAATGTTCACCTATTTCAACAAAACAAAATTGGTATTTATTATTGAGGTTTATGAGAGCATTCTGTCCATCGGCATGGGTGGACGTAGCCTAGGGCTAAGACGCGATGGCAGAAATTCCTTCCTCCTGGGTAAATCATTTCTTCCCGGCATGGGTCTTTGAATGTCTTGGCATGGCTCAGCCATGCGCTTGTGCCAGGCTGTGGCAAGAGCAGAAACATTCTAAGACTCATGCCCCGAAGCAACGATGGACACAGGCGGGAGGAATCTCTGCCGTCGCGTCTTTAGCAACGTCAGGAGCAAACAGTTAACTGTTCGTCATGCAATAGCATTCCTTCCACCATCTAGTGAAGGAAATCCAGTAGATTTATCTGGTATCATTATCTTAAAGTCATAATTGATTATCTAAGTCACAAAACACTCTTCGAAATTTCTTCACATTAAATTTCGTCATCTATTCCATGTATAATTTTTTAAAAATATAATTTCACATGGCATGACACAGTTATGGTTTTTGAAATGAAAAGTGTGCATTCTATATTTGAAATTTCAATCACACATAAGATCGTGATATTAAAAATAGAATTTGTAAAAGAGTTCAGAAATATCAGGTTGTAACGAAAGTGTTCCGCCAGATTTGCTTGAGTCAGCTCACGCGGTACCCAGCTATTGACCTTATATGTCAAGTTTATGCGATGCTTAGCGCGACTAACGGACATGGCACTAAAGTCTAACTCTTTTAGCTAGCTCTCGAGTGGATGAATATTTTATCTTCCACAAATTCTCGTAGGCGGGCCTCATCAGCCTCAGGCCGGCCAGAGCGCTCTGCTTCTTAAATGTCCTAGTCCTCGTTTTTGAACTTTGGGTACCAAATCTTCACAGTGTCATGAGATACAACAGTAGTACCTTAAGCTGTACACATGATTCAGTGTCATTCTGTAGCTGACTTTTTGCGACAGAACTGAGTAAATTATGGATCAATCTGGTAGCGTGGTAGTTCCATTTTAGACACCTTATACTTAATCATAACGATATTGTTTTACAGATTTCACAACACAGTTCTCTTAAACAAGCCTTTTCTTTCAAATAACAAAAATCGTTTTACAAAATATTGGCAAAGACACCAACGGGAACTGCTTGTGCAGGCAATACTTGGAGTGGCGGAAAACTTTCGTTACAACCTAATAGAATTCTTTTAACATAAAATGGATAAAACTTCAATGCTTCTTAACGTTCACAAGTTCTTTCTTAGATTCTTGAAATTTTACAAAATATCTGCTTTTTAGACTAAAAGAGTAGTAAAAGTTTGGGACTTTTTAACTTAAAAAATGTTACAATTAAACGATTTGCCATCTAATACTGGAATTTCCAAGAATCCTTCACAAATGAGTAATCAATATAAGCAGAAATCTTTATTATTGGACCATATTGAATGAACAGATCAAGAGAACGGCGATCTTTCAGAACTGGTGGGGTAATAAATGTGTCGATTATTAAAGCTTCAAAATGTTAGAAAACCAGGAGATTTTATGTAAAATCAATAGACCAGGAGAAATATTCAAAATCCAGTAGTCTTCTGAAATATCCAGTAGAGTTGGCAGGTATGCAATAGTATATACGCAAATAAGACAGTGTTGGGAAGTGTCTTATAAACAGTGCTCACGGTATGACTTCCTTTTCTTTTTTTAAGTTTACATTAACTTCATTCAGGGTCTCCCCAAACTCATTTCCGCCAAGCCAAACTACGGCACTGATAGTTTGGTCGCATACGGATAGGTAAATATCTTCTTAATTCCGGAGAATACATTTTATGACTAAATTAAAAGTTGTGAATATTTTATGAAAATTTAATTACTTGTAACAGAGTCAGGTATGCAACCATTCCTCCTCAATAAAAATGAATTTTTGTTGGCAAAGTGATAATAATCGAGCCTTTTTGTGTAAAATTCTGCCCTTTACGTACTCCTCCCTGCAATTTATTAATGTAATACGCTTTATTAATGTAAAAACCAGATTGATCATAATGCTTTAATAATTTGAATCCGCTGAAATCGAACGTTTGCGGCTCCCTCTGTACAACCCAGATAGCACAGCAAACTTGCAGCAAGCTTGATTTATCAAGTCAATAAACTTGAATTAAGCTTGAAAATTTCAAGCGTGTAAGCTTAATGCAAGCTTGAATCAAGTGTTCTAGTTTACATTTGCCCAGCTTGCATTAAGCTTGACATTTCAAGCTTGAATCAAGCTTGAAATAGCAAGCTTAATTTCAAGCTTAACAATTTTTCCTAAAAAAATTTCCTAAATACACGGGGCGCCGAACTCGCCCCACATATTTTATTTTGCCACGCATTTTCCCCTCTACGCTGAAATTTCAATTTAATTTTATCTGTTTCCATCAAGTGTCCGCGGCTAGAATAGCACCCGGGACTTTTGGGTTGGGAGGCGAGCGTCCTATCCGTTGCGCCAATCTCAGTCGGGCTGATATGGCTAAAGTTTGAAGTGACTGTTAGGGTTATTTCTGGCCAGATTGATAAGTGGCCGATATGTTATTTGTTTCTTTTATTTTTCCACGGGATGCATCAAAATTAAAATAATGTTATGTGTGATTTAGAGACTCTATTAATAGGGAAATAAACATAATAGAAACTTAACAGCAGCACACGTTTTAAAACTTTCAATATCACGACACTCATGCTGTTGGGCAATACTGGCCAAAATCGAGACAAACGACTGATTTTGAAATCAATTTCAGTAGTGTAAAAAGGACAGTTCACCCCAGGGGCAGCCCATGTTAATTGTGGGCAGCCGTGGGCAACTGAATAACTGCGTTCCCTATGCTGAGCGGGGAAGGGGGCTTGGTCGGAACGGATGTTGAGACCGGATGTTGGAAGGGGTGATAAGAATTTTTTTTCCTTTTTTCTCAAATAAGGGGACTTGTAATTTTTTCAGATTTGAACCCTTAATGAATAAAAGAATTCACAAGTTAATGATCGCCGGCTATAACCATTAAACCATGAACCCTTCAGGTATAAAAGGTAGGTGTATTGTGTTATACTTTAGTTTTCAAAATGAATTGGGACTTCGATTAATTTTTCTTTACCATTTAGTAATAGAACCAATGTAAATTGAATAAATGTTGCTTAATACATACTTCTAATGTTTACCTAATTTTTGTATACTGATTATAGCATATATTTAATAAGTAACAGTTTACTAGAATATTAAAGTAGGGTTTAGGATACCCATACATTTTCTACAAATTTCTTCTACTGTTAGGGAAGTGAGAAAATTATACCATAGAACGATTTTAGTACCTATAGTTTTTACAAATAATGATTTAGATAGTGTATGAACTTTTTTATCTAAACATTTTTTTTTCTTAAGAGATTTTTACCCAAGTTTTAATTTTAAGTTAAATAAGTAATTTTACAACAAATATTTTTTTAACCAAGAGTTTTAATTTTAAGTTATATAATTTTACAACAAATATTTTTTTAATCAAGAGTTAATTAATTTTTATTTCTTAACCAAGTTTTAATTTTAAGTTATATAATTTTACTACAAATATTTTTTTAATCAAGAGTTAATTAATTTTTATTTCTTAACCAAGTTTTAATTTTAAGTTATATAATTTTACTACAAATATTTTTTTAATCAAATGTTTTTAATTTATCAAGAAAAAATTTTAATCAAGTGTTTTTAATTTATCAAGAAAAAAAAAATTAATCAAGAGTTTTAATTTTTTGTATACCGTATTTTTGTTAAGTAGCCGTTTAACATTAAAGTAGAATATCAATACATTTAATCTACTGTTAGGGAAGTGAGAAAATTACACCATAGAAAGATTTTTACAAATACGGATTTATCGAAACATTTTTTCTTACCAACACATTTTTGATAGATTTTAGACAGCGATTATACTAGCTTATATTTTCTATAGATCAATTCAATAGATTCTATAGATCTATGAAAGCATAATTTTATACATGAATCAACCTTTTTAGAGGTCTTTTATTGATGCACTTAGCATATTTTATAGAAAGGTGAGCATAACTAGCACAAACTTTTAGACTAGATAGTACTATTGTTAGAAAGTTGAACTATTGGAAATAAAAATTGAAGATCCGTTTTAGCACAGTTGTATACTGCATGTACATAAATATCTTTCAACTACTTAGATAGTTTAAATTGCAAAAAGTTATCATTACTTGAACTAAAAAATACAAGGTTTTTACTTACGTGAAGCCACATCTTGCGAAATCTTCTAGTCTCTGGACAAAGTACCAACATCTATACGGCTAGCAAGTACGGAAAATAGAGTAATGATTTAAAATAAATTAACTCTAAGTTCCGTCCCAGCTGACCAATATCAAGACATTACTTCTTTTTATCCTCATATGCTGAAAATAGACATAACATTTAGAAACTAAATACTAATAAAATAACACATTTGGAGATATTAAACGCTTTAAAAGTAATTTTTTTCTTATAACAATTTATCAGATTCACAATACTATTTTATGTAGGATAAAATTAGTTAGCCGCGAAAATTTAATCTTAATTAGAATTTACTGAAGTATAGATACCATGCATGCCTTATTTTCTATTAGGAGAAAGCCCTCAAACCCCAGTTTTCGTATACAAACTGCTTAAAGTAGCAGTTCTAATTTAATCTTAATTAGAATTTACTGAAGTATAGATACCATGCATGCCTTATTTTCTATTAGGAGAAAGCCCTCAAACCCCAGTTTTCGTATACAAACTGCTTAAAGTACTTCTACCGATAATGCCTATTGCTATTAATTACACTGGATTACCAACTTAAAATTTTGCAAAACACCAAAATACAGAAAAACATACATTAACAGTAACCAAAAAAAATCACACTTAAAAGTACAACACATCAAAAGTGGAAAATATAATTACCAAACTATAAGAACCACATAATTATTTTCAATTAGAATTACGGTATCAACTTATATGTAACTAAAATAATAGAAAATATTACACTTACCCTGTACTTGTACACGCGAGAGGCGAAAATAATAAAAATACTTAAATAATTCGCAAATATATCCACAGCATAAAAAAACCACGTGCACGCCATATTGAAAACTCATTCGGCACATTACTGATAACAGAAATTGAGAGATAAGAAAGTGCCTTGAGGCCCTACAGAGTCGGCTAAATAACAGTGGGCCAGTTTGCCGATAAGATAAAACCAGGGAGGGTGCTAGGGGAATACCGAATTGTGGGAACACGTGTTTCATTCTACGTTAAAAAATGGGGACTTATGGATTAAGATGTTTACTACTTAAAAACATGATCTAATTTTTACAAACGCATTGGAACTTTGTAAAGGATATCTATTGAACACGTATTAAATACATTATGATTATTCTTCTGATCGACATTATATCCTAAATTAAAATATCAAAGTTAAGCTTCAAGGATTAATATATTTTACGTAGTTTAGGAAAATAATGAATCATTAAATTAATTTCTGGGAAACAATTAGCTAAGATCATTGTATTAAAACAAATTATTTTTGCTAAGTTTTGATAAATTACAGTAATAAATTATAGGCACTGCAGATGAATGAGTATTCACGTATAAAATAGGTATTTACTATTGAAAAACAGGATCTAATTTTAACAAATGCATTGGAATTTTGTATAGGATATCTATTGAACACGTATTAAATACATTATGATTATTCTAATATGAAAAGCAGGGTTAAGATTCTTTACTTGTGATGAATGCCACACATTTTTTTTATATACTTAAATTTTACAAACATGTAGGCATCCTTTTAATAAATTCATAAACTAAACTTATTGTTTAAAACAATTTTTACAATAATAAACTAAAATTTTTATTTAATAAAGTCATAAACTAAAATTAATAATGAAAACTTGCTAATAAATTAAACATATCAAAATTTTTACACTCAGTTTTTTTATATATATACTTAGATTTTACATAGAGATCCTTTTAATAAATTCATAAACTAAAACAATTTTTACAATAATAAACTAAAATATTTATTTAATAAAGTCATAAACTAAAATTATTAATGAAAACTTGCTAATAAATTAAACTTATTACTCTAAAAGATAGCTGATCACAACATATATCAGAAAAAATATAAGCAATTATAATACCTGGAAAATACCGAACAACACTCTTGTTACATGCGGACAAAACATCTGTTTGCTCGGCTAAAGAATTCTTAGGTACCCGTTGCAGGAGACCTTACCTACGCCCAACCTACAAACTCTACAAATTTAACGGCAACTGGTTTTCTCTTATCAGGTATCAAAGATCAGATAAGAGATAAGGAAGTGACATGCGCAGAAGACACGTGATAGTGACGTGTGCAAATCTGTGATGATTGAATATCCGCTAGGTTCGTTGGCAGGATGTACATTGAGTGGCAACTCTCTGTAACAGGCTAAGACAAGTTAGATGATGCAATATCTACAGAGTTGAGAAAGTTTTAAGGTAGAGGGCGCTTGGGTAATCACGTGATTTTTTTTTTTTTTAAAGAACCAGTAAAGACATTTTAGTTAGATAAATTGGCCAGGTGTGTGTTGCGAGACTCCCTTTGCACTGTGTGCGCCTATACTTAAGACGTGTGTTTTAATTGATTTTTCGCCGAGTTTCAAAAATGTGTTTGCTTGAATACACTCCCGAGTTTTATACTCAAAGTGATGCTGATGTGTTGCTGCAAGAAATAATACAATTGCCTTTAGATGTAAAGCCTCTGCAAAGTATTGAAAAGAAAATTTCCCCCGAGTTTTATACTGAAAGTGATGATGACGTGCTACAGCAAGAATTGTTTCAATTATCCCTGCAAAGTAGTGAAAAGAAAATTTCCTCGACCCGTAAAGTAATTACTTTTGCTGATGAAGGAATCAATTACAGTTTACCTGGAGCAACAGTCTCTGTTTACTCTTGGATACCCATTTTGCAAAAAATACGTGAAGATCTACAGAAAGTGACAAATTATGAATTTAATATGGTGCAAGTGAACCTTGGCTCTGAAGAACAACCTAAAATTGAAGATGGTAACTACGAAGATTTTAATCTGGACCTATCATCAGGTGTATGCATTTTAAGTTTTGGATCTAAACGAACTTTGGATTTTAAACCAGCGAACTGTGAAACCACTACCATTGTATTAGAACATGGTTCAATGTGTAAGATATATCCCCCAACCCACAAACTTTTAACGCATGGTATTCCTTCTGAACCTTATGTGACAGACCCGCACATTAACCTAACATTTGCCAAAATGTACATTTATGAGCCTTCCCCGAAAAGGGCAAAGTTGGACGATTGGACGGACGATCTTTACCACAGCTTATATGCTTCTGTAAATAGTACATGGAACTTGGAAAGACTTATCTACGTTTCACTTCACGATGAAAGAACTGACTTGAAGATCCATATTAGACAATTTATTCAGAATGCCCAATTAGACTATATACCAACCGGCCAGGGAGTCGTGATGAACCCTTCCACATGGATCGAATTTATTATAAAACTATTAGATTTTAATATATGTCATAACAATAGCTCTTTTATTTGTAATAAACAATTATCTGTATTTAATGACGATGGAAAATGTATCTTACAACAAATTTACAAAACCGGAGATTCATTCACGTTAAATCCAATTTCCTTAACACTTTTAAATGATCAAGTATTAAAAATTTGTAAAATGAGAAATGAAATATTGGAATGCATTTTAAAAACGCTATATACGACGACCCTACCTCATTTAATTTTAAAATTAAAGCCGCGAATATGTAACCGTGAACCCCATTGTAATTATGATGAGGCGAAACAACAATTAATGGATATAGTACATCAGGAAATTTTTAAAAACATAGGCCGGGTTCAGGATCATTCTACGCATAGGATACATGCCTGTTCGAATAGATCACATATTGATGAGGGAGAGGGTCTTATAAGTAGTAAAGCATGGTTTACGGTTGACATGCCGTATATTGCAAGAGAGATATGCGAGAAAAAATGCACTTGTCATTATGACGGAGAATTATTTTCAAACATTTTCATTGAAGACTATATGAAGTATCTTCAAAATGAGCTATTTAATTCATTTTTTCAACCGTTTTCAGATTTTGCGAATTCCAAGGATGACAAAACATGTGTAATTATGTGATGTTTTTGGTGTATAACTAGTATTGCGAATCTAAAAATATATTAAAACCATTGTGATTATGTAGAAAAAGTTTGCTTGCTTCTACAACAGTAAGATTTTACTGATTTGTGCATGATTAATTGTGGATTACACTTTGAAAAGTTATTATTTTCTTAATTGTGTAAATAGTTTGTGTAATTTAAAATATGTTTTTGTAAATAAATAAGTTTAAATATGAAAACTTTTCTGTGTTTTCTTTATGTGTATGTGCGTGTTGATTACTTGCAAAATAAAAATCTATGAAATAAAAAGTGATAAAGTTAGCATGCTTCTTGCAAATATTTTTAAATACCGTTCTTAAAAATTATCAAAGTTGTAACTACTAAAATGAAATAAACAAATTAAAATATAATAAATTAAGTAGACACTGTGATTTTTAAGAACGGTATTTAAAAATATTTGCAAGAAGCATGTTTAGCAAGTTACTAGCTTGCTATTTGTAAAAAATTCTAAGTCCGATATCTTGAAAGAGTAACTGAAATGCACTAATTTGAATAATTCAATGTTTCTAAAAAGATAATTTCACATATCTAGCACTTCAGAAAAAATGTATCAAGTTCGTAACATTCTAAAAATACCAAAGTTCGTCACTTCTATAAAATTTTCAAAGTACAGATATGTTAGTTTATTTCAAGAACATATTCAACGACTTATCAGAACATAAAATATACCAATGTGCAAAACTTCCAAAAGAAAAAATTACAACTTACAATCTATTAATGCAGTTTACTAAGTATTTTGTAAAACCCTTTACTTGATAATTCTGAAAAATAGCCTAAGTCCCTCACTTTGTACAGACATAAATTATATTACTTTTAATTAGTTAAGGTTTACATAAAGATAAGTTTATACATCTATGCTAAAATAGCTGATCATTTCTGTACCACATTTAAATCTATTTTATCAAAAACATGTTAAGCATACTACTTCTACGAAATTTACAAAGTTCTAATAGCTAAGTTCCTTTCGAGAAATTTCATAACTTATGAGATCTCATGAACGTATACAAATCAAAAGTATACTTAGTTTGAACAAGTAACATGTATAAAAGTAAGAGCATATTTATTTGAAATTTGTAAGCATAACCATCTCAATCAGTAAAATGTGTAACATGTGCACTTAGTTGATATTTCTCATAAAAATATTCAAGCCCATTACTTAATAAAAATTATAAAAATATGCTAAGGTAATACTCTAATGTTTTAAAAACATAGTGTCGGATTTAAAATATTCTGTTACTTCAAGTAAAATATGGTAAGATCTTTACATTAAAGAACACCTAAAAAATCTTTATTTAAAAATACCAAGTTTCTTTATCTCACTTAACTTTATTTTTGAAAAACCTGTAAAATCGATTAAGTTATAAAATTATGGAAACTAACTTTTTTAGTTAAGTTCATTTTATAAAAAATTAGTACTTTGGGAATTCTCATGTAACACAATTTACCTATCACACTTCAGTTTATGATTTTAATCAAAACATTTTATTTCTATGTAGTAGATTAATGTTTCCATAGTACATGCTTCAATAAATTTTGTTAAATTTCTAACTTTCTACCTTGTAGTGTATAAAAGATAAGTATAAAACGAGAACCTTAAATCGTGACCAAGTATGCTAACTTTATCACTTTTTATTTCATAGATTTTTATTTTGCAAGTAATCAACACGCACATACACATAAAGAAAACACAGAAAAGTTTTCATATTTAAACTTATTTATTTACAAAAACATATTTTAAATTACACAAACTATTTACACAATTAAGAAAATAATAACTTTTCAAAGTGTAATCCACAATTAATCATGCACAAATCAGTAAAATCTTACTGTTGTAGAAGCAAGCAAAATTTTTCTACATAATCACAATGGTTTTAATATATTTTTTACAATCGCAATACTAGTTATACACGGATAACATCACATAATTACACATGTTTTGTCATCCTTGGAATTCGCAAAATCTGAAAACGGTTGAAAAAATGAATTAAATAGCTCATTTTGAAGATACTTCATATAGTCTTCAATGAAAATGTTTGAAAAAAATTCTCCGTCATAATGACAAGTGCATTTTTTCTCGCATATCTCTCTTGCAATATACGGCATGTCAACCGTAAACCATGCTTTACTACTTATAAGACCCTCTCGCTCATCAATATGTGATCTATTCGAACAGGCATGTATCCTATGCAAAGAATGATCTTGAACCCGGCCTATGTTTTTAAAAATTTCCTGATGTACTATATCCATTAATTGTTGTTTAGCTTCATCATAATTACAATGGGGTTCACGGTTACATTTTCGCGGCTTTAATTTTAAAATTAAATGAGGTAGGGTCGTCGTATATAGCGTTTTTAAAATGCATTCCAATATTTCATTTCTCATTTTACAAAGTTTTAATACTTGATCATTTAAAAGTGTTAAGGAAATTGGATTTAACGTAAATGAATCTCCGGTTTTGTAAATTTGTTGTAAGATACATTTTCCATCGTCATTAAATACAGATAATTGTTTATTACAAATAAAAGAGCTATTGTTATGACATATATTAAAATCTAATAGTTTTATAATAAATTCGATCCATGTGGAAGGGTTCATCACGACTCCATGACCGGTTTGTATATAGTCTAATTGGGCATTCTGAATAAATTGTCTAATATGGATCTTCAAGTCAGTTCTTTCATCGTGAAGTGAAACGTAGATAAGTCTTTCCAAGTGCCATGTACTATTTACAGAAGCATATAAGCTGTGGTAAAGATCGTCCGTCCAATCGTCCAACTTTGCCCTTTTCGGGGAAGGCTCATAAATGTACATTTTGGCAAATGTTAGGTTAATGTGCGGGTCTGTCACATAAGGTTCAGAAGGAATACCATGCGTTAAGTTTGTTGGTTGGGGGATATATCTTACACATTGAACCATGTTCTAATACAGTGGTTCCCAACATTTTTTTAATCGCGACCCCTATTACATTTTTCAAAAATGTTCGCGACCCCCCCCACCTCTTCCATCCACCATGTTTGACCAATAAGACAAAAAAAAAAAAAAAAAAAAAAGAGAGAGAGAGAGAGAGAGAATAATGAAAAAAATATATCTTGGGATTTAAAAATGATTATCTTTTTATTCCGTACTGATTATTATTAGGATGACTAAGGTTGTATTTGGCTGACAAGTTATGCTACACTGCAAAAAATATTCCTGTAAATCAACAGAAAAAGTCTGGCAGCAAAAAGTTGCCAGAAATATTCTGTAGGCAGAAATTTTCTGTTGCCAGGAGCTGTATGTTATATGACAAAAAAATTCTGTTCCCTACAGAAATTTTCCGTATACATATAAAAGTCGTTTCCAAGCGGCGTTTTACAGTTGATTTCTGTATACAGAAACTATCTGTAGGGGTTACAGAATCATTCTGTTGAATAACATTTATTACTGTCGACAGAAAATTTCTGTATACAGAAATTTTCTGGCAACTTTTTGCTGCCAGTAATTCTTCTGTATACAGAAAATTCCTGTATACAGAAATTTTCTGGCAACTTTTTGCTGCCAGTAATGCTTCTGTATACAGGAACTTCCTGTAGACAGAAAGATGTTATATTCTGGCAACATTTTGCTGCAGTTTTTCTGTTAATTTACAGAAATAGTATTTTTAGTTATTTCATATATTACTATTATATTTCTCCAAATGTTTAATTTTTTTTATACATATACTAACAAATTTAATAAATTTACAACAATATAATTTGTAATACATGAAATAAATATAATACCAGTAAGTAGTCTGGTATTATACTTATTTTATTATTACTATTATATTTTTGTAAATGCATTAAAAATTTTAAATATGTGTATAAAAATATGGTACTGACGTATTATCCTGGAGGTCATTCCTGACAAACTATTCTCTGTCAAATGAGTTGCCAAACTATTGGCAATATATTCAAAACCATTAATAATTTCATATGCCCGGCATTTATCTCGGCAAACCGCCGGGATAAATCGCAAGTACCAAAAATATTTAAACATTTGGAGAAATATAATAGTAATATAAGAAATAACTAAAAATACTATTTCTGTAAATTAACAGAAAAACTGGCAGAAAAATATTGCCAGAATATAACATCATAGCTGCCAATTCAGACAGTTAAAAAAATAGAAGATTTTTTTAAAAATTACCATGCAATATCGACATTTTATTTTGAAATCTTGTTCAACCAGAAACGTTGTAAAACAAACATTCTGCCTTTATTCCAATTAAATCGTTGTCGGTGGTACAAATAGATCTTATTGAAGGAGATGCATCAATAGCTTTTGCACTTTAAAGGTGCTTAGCTATCTTCGTGTGCACAACTATGTCGCTTTTACCTCCGTGCGATATCGAGAAATCACACCCACACACCGAGCAAAATGCATGCTTATCACCGAGCTTTGACTTTATCACGAACTTAAAATCCTTCACATAACCATCTTTGAAAGTTTAGTAATATTTCTTGGTCGGCATTTTGTTTCAGCCGACAATTAATCATCACTGCTGAAGCAGCATGTAAGATCGAAATCAAAACAATTTTGTTTTGCCGTTGCCAGATTGCTGTAAATAAAATCGTATAAGTAAACATATATATTCAGTGCGCACAGTTACGACGCCGGCCAAATTCACTTAACTATTATCTATCTACGACTTTTCCTCTGGAGTATTTGCGGAATCGTAAACCGGCTATCTTTCCCCTCGATTGCGCAGTAAGGGCCCGTTTACATGTGAAAATAGAAAATCCCGGGTTAAAGCGGAGTACAGGGGAAAACTCGCAAAATTTATTTTTCTTTTTTTTAATCACTGAATCTGAACTTTTTGTGTTCAAAATCTGTACCTAGAGATATAAGTATACTCATACTTTAAAATAATCTTAATAGACACAAATAACTCTTCAGTTCAACAGTAAATTAAAAAATTAAAGGTCTGAATTAAACATTCTGTGCGAGTAATAATTGAGAGCAGTTTCAAGAACACGAGTACTTACCGGAGCCGCAACTACTGTTTACGACACCTGGGACAAACATTAACTAGGGTGCCCCTCCCAAGGAGCGATAACTGATCTTGGCACTCCCTTTAGCACAGCAGCCGCATCATGTGCCCCACTTACTTCAACAAGAGAAATAAGTACTTTTTTCCCATGAAAAGATAGGAGGATGAGTGTACTTGTAATGAAAATTTTTACATATCATTTATAATCATGCCATTAGAGCTCTAAAGCAAAAAATTATCTATAGCAGAGCTTGACAACCTGCAGTCTGTCTCCTTAGATAAAAAGGGGAAAGAAAATGAGAGCATTTTACACTTTTCCTATCATTTTAGAAATACACAAAGTATTTGATTTCCAGTATAATGAAACATTGTTGAACTCAGCAGCAGATCAAGAGAAAAATATGGGGGGAGAAAACAAATGCTGAAAATTTCACCTTTTATTTTCCTTTAGTTCACACCTATTTTATTTATTTACTGTTTTTTTCTTCTTTGGTTAGAATCTGGCAACTAAATAATTGCTTTATAAATAGTTAGCACTAAATTGCGGGATAAAAATTTAAGCATAGGTATCATAATAGTGAAAAACAAATGAGGAATTATCCAACATCAGAGAGCATTTTCTCTGCTAGGGTTAATTTTTGATCTACACATTTTAGAAAAGTCAAAAGCGATCTTCTTGCAAAAAATAAAAAATAAAATAAAATAATAATAATAATTCTTATTTATATAGTCAAACTTGAATAATTCAAAGTTGAAATTTTGAATTGATCATGTTCGAGTTATCCAAGTTTTGCTGTATTAATGAAAACTACACACAATACTTTTACTATTGTTCACTTAAATTAAAAATAACTCATTTCAGATTCTATTTTAAACACTACAGTTACAAGAATGCATTGTGGCCATAAGTTGTTAAATTGAACCATTAAATGAAAGTCACTTCTAGACAAACTCTTGAAAATAAATGAAAATGCATAAATATAAAACAAATAGAGCATTAAATGGTGCATTAAAAAATAATCTGATTTTGAATGCTATTGTAGTGTTTGAATGCTATGGTATTCTCGGAAAAATCCAAACCATTTAGACTTAAAAGTCACAAAATTAGTTAACTAAAATTATCAGCTACACTATTTAAAAAAAAAAAAAAAAAAAAAAAAAATTTGGAAGTGTTGCCTTAAAATATGTGGTAGCTCTTGTAGTTTAAATTGCAGGAACATTTCTGCACTAGGCAGGCAAGGTATTTATAAATGTTTCTGCATATTTTGGAAAAATATTTAAATATTTTCCCACTTTTTTCGCAAAGGTTTCTAGATTAAAGGTGAATAGATGCGTAATGTTTCAGCATATTTTGGGGAAAATATTCAGTAACCTCTCTGTTTATTTCACAAAGGTTTCCGAATTAATATGCAATATTCCTATTAATAAATTGAATTTTATTAATTTTAATGAGTTTTAAAATAAGGGTTTAACTTATGACTGCTTTTTTTACAAAAGAAAATCTTAAAATATGAAAAAGTAATTTTTACTAAGTCATAAAAAAATCATAAATTACCAACTGATTTTGGTTCCCTGCAATTTGTCATACTAAAATTGTACATTGGATTTTTCACCCCCCCCCCCTCTATGAATCTTAAACAAAATATAAGGTTCTTTATAGAACCTTTTATTTGTTTGAGATAGTTTTCAGAGAAGGTGGAAAAAAATATTATTAGCTGACTTTCGGCAGTTCATTTTATACTTAGAAAAAGACTGGAATAACTCCACGGACTTTCCAAACTCTTGATCTTTATCAAGCATTCACATAAATTTAATCAGCTCAATTAAATGTAGTGTTCAGACACTACTGTACTTCAAATAATTTGAGTGTATAGGCCGCAATGTATAATTTTTTGTAGCCCTGTAAAAAAAAAAAAAAAACTGCAAGCACTCCGCATACTAAAATCTGTACAGTGTGCAAAACAGTGACCTATAATATGCATACCTAATTGAGTACTCTTTAGATGCTACTACACTTTCAAGAATTTGCGCCATAAAGTACATAAATATTTTGTAGCACTGTACAAAACATGTGCTCTACCCACATCAAAATCTATACAGGTTGTGTGACTGTGACCTACGAAGTTTTATTAAAATGCACTATTTAGGCGCTTGCGCACTATAAATGATTTCCATTTGTAGGCCGTTATGTATGAGAATTTTTTTTTTTTGCAACCCCGTGAACATTGAATGCGATAACACCTCTAGATGTGTATTCACACCTTAGAAATTCAGAATACGCCTTAAGAATTTCGGAATGCGTGTTTTTACTCATTGCTTTTCCATATAAAATTAGGTATATTTTGATAAATAATTATGATTTGCTGATTTTAAATTTTAAAAATCTAATTTTTGTATTAGTTTTTGTTGAACTGGCATTTATGTACCTAGATGTATAATCAGCTATTATTTATGTGTCAAATGCAATTTAATTATGTATTTGAAAATTTAGAATAACTGTTTGTTGTTTTAATTACTTGTTTGGAAAAGAAAATACTTCTTCTAAAAAGGTTAAGGTGTATTTTTACTCATCTGAAAAAAATCCTAGATGGATCACTGTCCATGAACAAATTATCAGCTCTATGCACACCAAAATCTATGCAGGTCATGTGATCGTTACCTATAACATACATAACCAATTAGCACTCAATTGAATGCATCATTCAGTCACTAGCACACTTTGAAGAATTTCTATCCAAAGGCCATAACGTAAATTTTTTTGTAGCCCTGTAAAAAATTTATAAGTCCTATACACACCACAATCAAGAACGTTCATGTGGCAATGGTCTATAATATGCATACCAAATTTGAACTCAATCGAATGCATCATTTAGGAGCTATCGCGTTCACTCATACACACACATGCACAGATACATCTTCTAAAAATAGTATAAGTGAATTCAGAAGAGCTCAAAACGTGTAAATACATTAAGATCTCTAAAGTCAAATTTTTTCATGATTACAATACTTTCCTAACATGGTACATGCTCGAAAAGTTAAAAAAAATAATAATAAATAAATAAATTTTTTCTTAGTAAAAGTTTTCAACAAATTATATATGCCATAAAGTATTTTATTTTAGAAAAGTAGTATATACATTACAAATTATCTTTTCCAAACAATAATATGACAATACAGGACACAGGACTTTTCTCTGCAAGTAAATTCATACATTTCTGAAAAAAAGAGAAAGTAAAATCAGATACATTTTTAAATATATTTGATAAATTTTGCTGAACGATTCCACCGTTATGTGCGTGACATCTGTCACTGCTTTTTTTAACTCCTTTTTCATAACTCAGGATTGAAAAATCAAGTATCAATATTATCTTGCTTTACATCCTTTTATAAAACGAACATATACACAATAAATATAATAATCTGCAACATTTTATATTTAATTATTAATTTTATAAAACTTGTAACGTGTAAAAACTTATGGGTAACACACAGACATTGGAACTGTCCTGCTCAGCAAACTCCTAAATAAAAAAAAAGATTTCATTTTTATACTCTACGACACTATAAGTTCCCGACCATATGGTTATGTCTCTGGTTTTAGTGAGCCTCTGGAGACCAGCAAATTTTGTTCATTAATTTGATTTGATTTGAAGTCACCCCCGCAGGGAGGGCGAGATTTTGGAGATTTATGGCGAAGAGCTGTTATCTCGCTTGTTCTGGGGGTTCGTTCACTATATCCAAAGTTCTGATGTCTGAACAATAAAACAAATAGAGAAATACAAAACTAGAAAATGGAATTTTTTATATAAGTACTGAATGTTTATTAAGTAAATCAAACATAATGGATCACATTTATAAGTCTAGAACTAGTTAAGTAAAATAAGCACAATTAATCACATTTATGGAAATAATGTACATACAGGTACAGTTGACTTAACCTGTCAACGAAATATGATAGGTTAAGAGCTGTAGCTTTTAACCTGTCATATTTCGTTGAGAATAGAAAATGAAATCGTCTAAAGTCAAGACGAAATTTCAACTTTTAGTTCACTTTCAAAAGTACCCTGATTTTGTTAATGAATGCTTTTAAAGGATAGGATGGATTACAGGATTGAAAAAGTTATGCCCCCCTCCCCCCTTGTTTAGTATTAAGCAAGTTAGTCTCCGCTTATTCTGGTCAAAATCGTTATGAACAGAACAAAATGGAAAAACAGCACTGTTTGGCGATGATCTTTTCAAACACATTCAGACACCAATAAAACATTTTCTGTGTTCGATGAAGTCGAATGTCGGCCAACATTGTCCAAGGATTCTCGGCCCTCTTTAAAATGCGGATGCCATTCATAACCTTGGATCTCGTCATGGTAGATTCATCATACACATTTCTTAGCATTTCCAAAGTCTCTATTGGTGTTTTACCTAACTGCTGACAGAATTTAATGATACAGCACTGTTCAAGAAAAGCCATTTTTATGTCACCAAGCTAAGACAACTGACTTTGGAAGGTAGCAGCTGTGAGCACTGTTCGTCCACATGACATGGGATAAATCAACTTGGACAGGTAGGGTTGGGAGAATCCATTCCAAGCAATTTAACTTTAGGTACTTGCTTTCGTCATCGGGAATACCCACAGTCCCTGAAGTTTTGGATCATTCTACATATAAGCTAATATAAAGCTTTCAGCATAAAATGCACACATAATCAATACTTTCCTTAATTGTCATTTTAATTGTAAATAAAATATAACTTTTCAAATTTGCAATAAAATACTAAATAAAGATTAATTAAAATTCATTTTACATTATTCATAGGTAAAACACACAACAGTATATTATATGTAAAACTAAAAAATCTTGGTCATGAAAAAATACCTTTTACAAAGTTAAACAGTAATAGCAGCATAATTATATTTTGCAATATTAATAATTTAATAAATATGCTATGATAAATGTAATTAATCTGGTAACTATGCTTAATCGCATTATGCTTTGAGTTTTACAAAACATAGCAGTTTTTCAAAATTATGTTTCTAATTGAGGATCAGAAAAAATCCTCCATTATTAAACATATTAGATTATTTTTCACTCCGCTTAAAATTTAGTGACTTAGGATATTTTATAATATGAAATTAAGATATTGAAGTATAACTAAGCAATATTATTTGTAAATGGATTTAAAAATCTGCTAAAAATACCTTTTTCTCTTCGTTCTGAAATTATTCAGCTGAATATATAGTAGAATTCGGCCAAATATCTGTTCAGTATTTGGCCTACCAAATGCACCAGTGTGGAGACGTCCTGCATCAATTACAGTTGACGCTGCATTATTGGAAAGAAGCTTTATCTGACTGAGCCATCAAATCACAGGACACTTCCCCCTATGCATGTTAAAACGCAGGTATAAAAATCACTTGCAGACAGTAGGCCACAAAAAATTTAAAGGTATTGCACAAGAGCAAATCAAGCAATGATATCATAAACGATCACTTTTTTACACTTGGGGCTGTTATTTTGGTATTTATAACAATTTCTGGGATTATATTTGTTTCTTAAAAGAAAATAATTCCTTAAGATGATTTTTCAAGAATTTCCAGTTAATCACAAGAAAAAACAAATTATTAAGTGACTAAAGCATTACAACAATCAAAATTATGTTCTTTCTTCCTCCTACACATACCTACCAACATTCCATTATCAAAAATCTTACAGAACACAATAAAAATCAACTAAAGATTAAATGTTTATCCTTACAATACAGTTAATTATAAATACCAATTTTACTAAAAAATCAAAGCAAGTTATGGAGAAATCTTTTTTCATAGTATGAAAATCAGTTATGATTTTTTTAAGCTGATTAATGGAAATAAATTTATATCAACATCTGTAAAAGAAAGTCATAAATAATTAAAATACCTAAATTTGTCATAAGATAGATTGTTATTCTTTAAGAGTGTTCAAATGTGAGATGAAAATGTATATGAATATGATATTAGCGGGGTAGCCCCGCTAGCAAGTGGGGACATGCAACCAGTGTTATATATACCAGTCTCAAATAATATCCAATTTCAAATCTAAGGCTTGCCGAAGTGCCAACATACACCATTTTGCAAGATTTTTTTCAGGGAATCATTCAAAGCATAGACTTAACAGCAATCAAAATGAGAAATATCTGTCACTTATATGGTTCGATCACCGAAAAGTAAAACAGGAATTTATTTGAAAAGTAGCAGCATTTTTAAAAATTATAAACCATAACGTGTTTTATTCATCATTAACTCTGATGTACTAAATGCGATGATTTCAATTCTCTGAAATTTGGTGGAATTCTCCCAACTTAAATCAATTACTCAATTTGGCGAGAATTCTAAAGACAGATCGCTTGAAATCCCTTAACTGCGTTATTTCTGCTCAGATAATTAAAATTTAACGCTGTATTCTACTAAAACCTATAAACTTGTTTTCAAAAATGCTATTTCCGTAACGGAGTTATTGGAAAAAATCATGCGATTTTGGTACATAAATACAAATAAACTAATTATGCCAGGCACTTCAACATTTTGAAAATGTCTCTTTAAGCTTTTTTTCTAAAAGTTTTGAAACTCATACAGATTTATCATTTATTTCAATATTTAGTACAGCTTGTAAAAATGGAAATTTTCTCAAAATACACTCTTTGAAAAATCTTGCAGCTCAAATCTATGTTTAAGAATTTTTTCTGAAAATTTCACAAAACCCACAGCTTTTTCGCTTATTGCAGTGTGTAAAGCAGCTTATGAAGAACCATCTGGATTTTTTTGGAGACCACGGTGCTATTAGTTTATTCAATTTGTGTACCAAGACTAAAAGCAGAGTTTTTTTTTCTTCAACATACACCCTTAAGCTCTCAGTAGGTATATTGCACCAATCCTAAAACTGTGCAGACCACTAGAACTCACTTTCTCAATGGCATATCAGCCATTTTATTTTTCGCCAAACTAAAAAGTTGGGAATAATACCGTAAGCGGGTGTCGGTTGGGTTGGCGACTTTTTTTTTGTTGCTAACGTCTAACCTTGGTGACTTGTTTTTCGCGCCAAACAAAACATAAACATACGTAGACACATAAGGAAAAAAATAAACCCAAAACTACAATATACTTATCTAAACACATTAAAACATTAGTAGACATATTTCAAATGCAATTATAAACAAAATGTACATAAACAAAGCACTAGCTCTAGGCACGTTAAAAAATAAATAAACCATAACCTTCAAAATATTCAAAATGCTAAAATATGTTTCTGCACATAATTATACATCAAAATTTCCCTTAAAACATTAAAATAACAGATTTAAATTAATAGAAAAACATTCAAATAAACCGACTGCCTTCCCCCGCCCCCTACACACACATACATACAACTCCCCACAAACAACTCAAAAATACATATATTCAATCATATTTAACCTGAATGGTGCACATGATTTCAAAAAAAATATACTGCAAATATTTTCATAAAATGTTAAAAACACTCTTTAAAAATATCAGAAAACCACTATAATAAACCGACTACTTCCCCCCCCCACGTGATTTTTGCAATTTAATACCTTCAAAACGCAAAACATTTACACTATTAATCAGAATAGAATCAAATCTGATCACAAACATCCAAAAATCCTTACATATTTATTCATATTAAACCTAAAAATTGTACGGGAGTTCTGTAAATCATGAGCAAACCCATATAACAAATAAAATTAACCATCCCTCTTAAAACCTTTAATTTTTTTTTTCATCCCAATTCACAAAAAAAAAACAACATACTAAAAACCTTACATACTTATGAAAACATAAGACCATAAATATTCTCAACTATACACTGCTGAACCGTAAAGCAAGGAATAAACATTTAAATAAATAAAAGCACCACATACCTTTAATTTTATTCATGAACAACGCGAGTTCATCACAAAATAAAGCCAAATGAACTAACAAAAAAGATCATTATTATTCTTTTATTTTTACTTATTTAAGAATTTAAAACATTTTATTCGGCAAAATTGCCACACGTTTTTCACTATGGGGGTTACAATTACGGAAAGCTTTCTGTGTGGAAATCATAAAAAAATCTCTTAAACTCTGGGAACGGGTGGACTTTCAAAGTTTTAAAGTGGACTATCATTTATTCTATATTATTTTACACATCTGTGCAAAATTTCAGGCCGATTGGTCCATTTTTGTGGATTTGTTTACGGTCTAAACCTACAAACAGAAATTCACTTTTATTATTACTTGGATTTCTGTGTATCAAAAGTATACATTTATAAAAAAAACATTAGTCAAATTTACACATTTAAGCTATTAATAAATGGTGGTATCTATGACAAGTTAGAAAGAAAATGGAGTTTCTGCTGTATAAGCAAAAAAAAAAATCAATCATACCTTTATCTCATACTGTTCTCAATTTAATAAATTTACAAGCATAATTTAGCTGAACATTAGTGACTGAGGTAGCAAAGTTTAAAAATTTTTGTTTTAAGAATTTTGTTGAATAAAAACACTTCTTGCTAAAAATTTTTCAATAATGCCGATTAAATTTATATCTTACAATGTAATCAATTTCTTACATTAAACGTTACATGTTGGCAGCAATGCTCCTAGCATAAATAATGTTCATTTATTAAATCAAATACAGTTCCGTATTAAATTCTGCATAGAAAAAGCCCAAAACTATGGTGACAGCTTCAAAGGTGAAATGAGTTTTTAAAAAAACACTTTATCGACTGACAGGATTATTAGGATTTTGTTCAACCCGAAAAATCCCAGGTGGATTATAAAAAAAAAAAAAAAAAAAAAAAAAAAAAAAAAAAAACCAACTGGAAAACTTAAATGGTTTTTTTTTCTTCAAAATTTCAACTTTAATTACATAGGTAATACATCTCTTAATATCAGTACACTAATTGCAGGGTTCAATGCATATGATAATTGGGTTTGTATTGCTGCCTCGTCACAAAATTACAAATGATTAATATGGCCCTTTGGAATTTGTGTTAAATAAAAGTACTAAACTTATAATAAAAGCAAAACTCGTTACAGCTTTTTATTGTTATTATTATTCTGTGATGAATGCCAAAAAACATTCTACAGACAGAAAATATAAAGTGGGTAAAATTATTTATTCCAAACTTAAAGCTCTACTTTTTCAGGTTTTTAAAGAAAAACTAAACTTGCCTTACAATTTATGAGCTAATTTCCCGGCGGCGTATGAATCTGAAATCGTATCAGTACTTTAATTTTAAAATTGAAAATTTGTGTTTTTCTGTTTCTTTTTACAGATATACATAAAAAAATATAACTAGAGTAACATGAATTGAATATAATCACAAAGTATTTTAACGCTGCAATCGTAAATCTGCACACATAATTTCATTACACCGATACGATGCCTATTGAACCTCATAAGTTTAATATCTATTTCACTGTTTCTGTAAAATACTTCAATAAAATGAGAGTGATGATTAGAAACCGAGAAAATTAAATTTATTCAGGCTTTACTAATTGTTTTATACGAGAAATAGTTTGTAAACATTAGGCTTAACGGCTTTAAAATACACTACTATATACGGATAGAATGTCGTTGTGTTTTAAAGCATGAGTTTTTTGGAAAAGCAACATTTCTTAGCAAAAAGATTTCAGAAAATATAAGTAATAATTTTAAAAAATTACCTTTAAAAATAACCGACAATTCTTTACGCTGGTTAAAGCAAAGTTCACTTCGTACGTAAATGGATGTTTGGTTTGGTTGGTTGGTTCGCTGCGCTGCCACAGCTACAGATAAATGTCGTTAAACAACGAAATTCTGAAATATCTGTTTTATAACATAAAATATAGCAAATTTACGTGGAAAGCATAGATAAATTCTGTTAACATTTTTTTTTCTGTTGAAAAATGACAGAATAGTTCTGTATTTTTACGATTATTTTTTGCAGTGTATCCTTAGCTGAATATCCGTCAAAGCCAACCACATCTTGGACATCCGATTTATGACTGGCTTTTGTCTTAATCTACAAAAGAGTTTTAAATTCAACTTCACGCATGTAAGTGGATGCAAATGGCACTAACTTTTGAAGCGATAGCTTAGAAATTATCGGATATGAGTAACGCATAGCACACTAATTTTGAATTAACGATTTTTCTTGGTATAAATCATGTGCTAGTGCTGAGGAGTCGTTTTGAAAATTCAAAAATTTCGTCCTGCGCTTCATTAGGAAGATCGGCGACATCTAAAGCTATGTGAAGTGGATTTCGCACTAGTGCCGCCTCTTGTTCATTGTGAGCTTTGGGATATATCTTTGAATAATTGTTGACTAATCTTTGATTTCAGATTTAAGAGCTTCAAGGTGGTTAATAATTTCTCACCTTAAATTAACTGCAATTTCTATTTCCGATAATTCTGCTTGGTGCACACGTTTTCAAAATTGGTTAACACTTCTAGATACACTTTACGACATCAGTTTTTGTAGATTTGATACAAGCGCCCTCATGAATAAAAGGAATTTTACTTTACAAAGAGAAAAGAGAGAAAGCGTGTCTTATGGCAGAGAAACGTGGAAATATTTTGCCATTCATTTCCTGCAAAATCGGTCTGCGGCGACCCCCGAGAAAAGGCATGGCGACCCACTTGGGGGTCGCGACCCCCCGGTTGGGAACCACTGTTCTAATATAATGGTAGTGGTTTCACAGTTCGCTGGTTTAAAATCCAAAGTTCGTTTAGATCCAAAACTTAAAATGCATACACCTGATGATAGGTCCAGATTAAAATCTTCGTAGTTACCATCATCAATTTTCGGTTGTTCTTCAGAGCCAAAGTTCACTTGCACCATATTAAATTCATAATTTGTCACTTTCTGTAGATCTTCACGTATTCTTTGCAAAATGGATATCCAAGAGTAAACAGAGACTGTTGCTCCAGGTAAACTGTAATTGATTCCTTCATCAGCAAAAGTAATTACTTTACGGGTCGAGGAAATTTTCTTTTCACTACTTTGCAGGGGTAATTGAAACAATTCTTGCTGTAGCACGTCAACATCACTTTCAGTATAAAACTCGGGGGAAATTTTCTTTTCAATACTTTGCAGAGGCTTTACATCTAAAGGCAATTGTATTATTTCTTGCAGCAACACATCAGCATCACTTTGAGTATAAAACTCGGGAGTGTATTCAAGCAAACACATTTTTGAAACTCGGCGAAAAATCAATTAAAACACACGTCTTAAGTATAGGCGCACACAGTGCAAAGGGAGTCTCGCAACACACACTTGGCCATTTTATCTAACTAAAATGTCTTTACTGGTTCTTTAAAAAAAAAAAATCACGTGATTACCCAAGCGCCCTCTACATTAAAACTTTCTCAACTCTGTAGATATTGCATCATCTAACTTGTCTTAGCCTGTTACAGAGAGTTGCCACTCAATGTACATCCTGCCAACGAACCCAGCGGATATTCAATCATCACAGATTTGCACACGTCACTATCACGTGTCTTCTGCGCATGTCACTTCCTTATCTCTTATCTGATCTTTGATACCTGATAAGAGAAAACCAGTTGCCGTTAAATTTGTAGAGTTTGTAGGTTGGGCGTAGGTAAGGTCTCCTGCAACGGGTACCTAAGAATTCTTTAGCCGAGCAAACAGATGTTTTGTCCGCATGTAACAAGAGTGTTGTTCGGTATTTTCCAGGTATTATAATTGCTTATATTTTTTCTGATATATGTTGTGATTAGCTATCTTTTAGAGTAATAAGTTTAATTTATTAGCAAGTTTTCATTAATAATTTTAGTTTATGACTTTATTAAATAAATATTTTAGTTTATTATTGTAAAAATTGTTTTAGTTTATGAATTTATTAAAAGGATCTCTATGTAAAATCTAAGTATATATATAAAAAAACTGAGTGTAAAAATTTTGATATGTTTAATTTATTAGCAAGTTTTCATTATTAATTTTAGTTTATGACTTTATTAAATAAAAATTTTAGTTTATTATTGTAAAAATTGTTTTAAACAATAAGTTTAGTTTATGAATTTATTAAAAGGATGCCTACATGTTTGTAAAATTTAAGTATATAAAAAAAATGTGTGGCATTCATCACAAGTAAAGAATCTTAACCCTGCTTTTCATATTAGAATAATCATAATGTATTTAATACGTGTTCAATAGCTATCCTATACAAAATTCCAATGCATTTGTTAAAATTAGATCCTGTTTTTCAATAGTAAATACCTATTTTATACGTGAATACTCATTCATCTGCAATGCCTATAATTTATTACTGTAATTTATCAAAACTTAGCAAAAATAATTTGTTTTAGTACAATGATCTTAGCTAATTGTTTCACAGAAATTAATTTAATGATTCATTATTTTCCTAAACTACGTAAAATATATTAATCGCTGTAGCTTAACTTTGATATTTTAATTTAGGATATAATGTCGATCAGAAGAATAATCATAATGTATTTAATACGTGTTCAATAGATATCCTATACAAAGTTCCAATGCGCTTGTAAAAATTAGATCATGTTTCTAAGTAGTAAACATCTTAATCCATAAGTCCCCATTTTTGAACGTAGAATGAAACACGTGTCCCCACAATTCGGTATTCCCCTAGCACCCTCCCTGGTTTTATCTTATCGGCAAACTGGCCCACTGTTATTTAGCCGACTCTGTAGGGCCTCAAGGCACTTTCTTATCTCTCAATTTCTGTTATCAGTAATGTGCCGAATGAGTTTTCAATATGGCGTGCACGTGGTTTTTTTATGCTGTGGATATATTTGCGAATTATTTAAGTATTTTTATTATTTTCGCCTCTCGCGTGTACAAGTACAGGGTAAGTGTAATATTTTCTATTATTTTAGTTACATATAAGTTGATACCGTAATTCTAATTGAAAATAATTATGTGGTTCTTATAGTTTGGTAATTATATTTTCCACTTTTGATGTGTTGTACTTTTAAGTGTGATTTTTTTTGGTTACTGTTAATGTATGTTTCTCTGTATTTTGGTGTTTTGCAAAATTTTAAGTTGGTAATCCAGTGTAATTAATAGCAATAGGCATTATCGGTAGAAGTACTTTAAGCAGTTTGTATACGAAAACTGATGTTTGAGGGCTTTCTCCTAATAGAAAATAAGGCATGCATGGTATCTATATTTCAGTAAATTCTAATTAAGATTAAATTTTCGCGGCTAACTAATTTTATCCTACATAAAATAGTTTTGTGAATCTGATAAATTGTTATAAGAAAATTATTACTTTTAAAGCGTTTAATATCTCCAAATGTGTCATTTTATTAGTATTTAGTTTCTAAATGTTATGTCTATTTTCAGCATATGAGGATAAAAAGAAGTAATGTCTTGATATTGGTCAGCTGGGACGGAACTTAGAGTTAATGTATTTTAAATCATTACTCTATTTTCCGTACTTGCTAGCCGTATAGATGTTGGTACTTTGTCCAGAGACTAGAAGATTTCGCAAGATGTGGCTTCACGTAAGTAAAAACCTTGTATTTTTTAGTTCAAGTAATGATAACTTTTTGCAATTTAAACTATCTAAGTAGTTGAAAGATATTTATGTACATGCAGTATACAACTGTGCTAAAACGGATCTTCAATTTTTATTTCCAATAGTTCAACTTTCTAACAATAGTACTATCTAGTCTAAAAGTTTGTGCTAGTTATGCTCACCTTTCTATAAAATATGCTAAGTGCATCAATAAAAGACCTCTAAAAAGGTTGATTCATGTATAAAATTATGCTTTCATAGATCTATAGAATCTACTGAATTGATCTATAGAAAATATAAGCTAGTATAATCGCTGTCTAAAATCTATCAAAAATGTGTTGGTAAGAAAAAATGTTTCGATAAATCCGTATTTGTAAATATCTTTCTATGGTGTAATTTTCTCACTTCCCTAACAGTAGATTAAATGTATTGATATTCTACTTTAATGTTAAGCGGCTACTTAACAAAAATACGGTATACAAAAAATTAAAACTCTTGATTAAATTTTTTTTTCTTGATAAATTAAAAACACTTGATTAAAATTTTTTCTTGATAAATTAAAAACATTTGATTAAAAAAATATTTGTAGTAAAATTATATAACTTAAAATTAAAACTTGGTTAAGAAATAAAAATTAATTAACTCTTGATTTAAAAAATATTTGTTGTAAAATTACTTATTTAACTTAAAATTAAAACTTGGGTAAAATTCTCTTAAGAAAAAAAAATGTTTAGATAAAAAAGTTCATACACTATCTAAATCATTATTTGTAAAAACTATAGGTACTAAAATCGTTCTATGGTATAATTTTCTCACTTCCCTAACAGTAGAAGAAATTTGTAGAAAATGTATGGGTATCCTAAACCCTACTTTAATATTCTAGTAAACTGTTACTTATTAAATATATGCTATAATCAGGATACAAAAATTAGCTAAACATTAGAAGTATGTATTAAGCAACATTTATTCAATTTACATTGGTTCTATTACTAAATGGTAAAGAAAAATTAATCAAAGTCCCAATTCATTTTGAAAACTAAAGTATAACACAATACACCTACCTTTTATACCTGAAGGGTTCATGGTTTAATGGTTATAGCCGGCGATTATTAACTTGTGAATTCTTTTATTCATTAAGGGTTCAAATCTGAAAATTTTTTCCAAGTACCCTTATTTGAAAAATATGTCACAATCTGAAAAAATTACAAGTCCCCTTATTTGAGAAAGAAGGAAAAATATTCTTATCACCCCTTCCAACATTCGGTCTCAACATCCGTTCCGACCACGCCCCCTTCCCCGCTCAGCATAGGGAACGCAGTTATTCAGTTGCCCACGGCTGCCCACAATTAACATGGGCTGCCCCTGGGGTGAACTGTCCTTTTTACACTACTAATTTCGTAGTATAATTGTATTTTATTTTGGAGAATTTCCATATTTCGAAATATAGAATCTTTTTTTTTTTTCATTCTATGGTCAAGTACATTTATGACTGATGATAAATTATTTTGTAGCGGCCGGAAACCGTTTCATTCTACCACCATAAAGTGAAGTATATTAACTAACTAAATTGTGTTAATTATATTAAAATTTACTTTTAGGACTAATTAATTAGTTAATGGAATTACTAATGTTAATTAGATGTAAATAAAACTAAAACTCCCCTCGTGTTACACTTTAGAGGGGCTTATCCCATTCATTCCTTCCCCTTGCGTGTTCTAATGTCCGATAATAAAATAAAACACAACTGTTACGATACAATATGAGCAATTTGAGATACGCTAGACAATTAATGTCCATTCTCTTTCACAGATGGTGCCATCACCGCACGCTTTCGAAAGGGAAAATCAAGCTATTGAATTGAACTGTCAAGCTTGTATTAATACGTCAAATTCAAAGAAATGTCAAGCTTGATTTAAGCTTATGTACAGTCTAAGCTTATGTACTGTACAAGGGAACTTACAGAGGTATTTATGGGGTTTCTATGTTATGGGCACGTTCTGTTCCCCGGAAAACTGTCCAACAAAGGGAGGTGTCCATCTTGGGAACTGAATCGACAAATCTATTTTTTCAGTCGGCAATTTACCTCCCTTCACCCCCCCCCCCAACATTTTCTTTTGGGATCGGCCCTGACAATATACGGACTCTCAAATATAGATTATAAATACAGGGTGTTCGAAAAAGGTGGTAATGACCTTTATTTCTTTATCTATTAGGGATAAGTGATCAATGTAAATTGAAAAAATATTCAAAATAACATCGGAAATAAGACTCGGTTAAGAAAAAATTCCTCTCGTTCATTTAAAAAAGTTACACTTTTTAAATTTGTATACAACCCTCGTACGAAAAAATTCCCAGTTAGTAAAATGTGGTCCATAATCGCTTAAAGGGATCGCTACAGTGCTTAATGTCATCAAATTTTAAGTTAATTAATTCATTTTGGATGAGAGTTTCAAGGCGAATTTCGTGTATCATCTCATTACATCAGATAGGTCATTAACCATCAGATAGGTCATTCACCATCATTGGCTTAAATTAGCATATAGTATTGAAAGAGGGGGGGGGACAAAATATTTTCTACTGTAAAAATATTTTCAAACTGAATTTTCTTGATTTTTATGGGGCGGTATTTACCCCCCCCCTTCCTTGCCCTTTGTAGCTCATGTCTATGCTCATTATTTTAAAGTAAATACTTTCTGCTGAAATCGTCCTCTCCGGATCATTACAGTTTGCCCTTTTTAAATTTAAAGTTTTCGTTTATTATAATCATTCGGTTATAGTTATAAAAATCGGATCGGTCCGATGTGATTACAATAAGCAGCTTCTATTGTAATACAGGCCCCGGCCCCATTAGTAAGTTGGCGCCAAATAATCCAAGCTTGGACACATTCTGGCGAAATATCACATAGTGGAGCCAAAAATAAGTCTCAAACCATGGAGTCAACTGGAGAGAGCAAAGCGGCTAAAAAGGTGTGCCGAGTATGCTTCCGTGGATGTAACCAAAAATCATGCTCACGATGCATTGTGTTTCGGTAGTAGTAGATAATCAAGAGTTCACCTCAGGGGGTGCCATGTTAATTGTGGGGTGCATCGTATAACTGTGTTTCCGAGGTCGAGAGAGAGAGGGGGCGTGGTCGGAACGGATGTGGGGAGCGGATGCTAAGACCGGATGTTCAAAGGGTTGATAAGAATTTTTTTTTTCAAATAAGGGGACTTGAAATTTTTTCAGACTTTAACAATTTTTCAAATAAGGGGACTTGTAATTTTTTCAGACTTTAACATATTTTTCAAATAAGGGGACTTGTAATTTTTTTTCAGATTGTGACAAATTTTTCAAATAAGGGGACTTGGAAAAATTTTCAGATTTGAACGCGTAACCACAAAAGAATTCATAGGCTAATGATTGTTGGCTTAAACCATTAGGCCGAGAATCCTTCAGGTATAAAATTGTAGGTGTATTGTGTTATACTTTAGTTTTGAAAATGAATTGGGACTTTGATTAATTTTTCGAAGTTTATTTTTTTATTTATTTAATTTTCTTTACCTTTAGTAATAGAACCAATGTATATTGAATAAATGTTGCTTAATACATACTTCTAATGTTTAGCTAATTTTTGTATAACGTTTAAGATTATAGCATATATTTAATAAGTAACAGTTTACTAGAATATTAAAGTAGGATTTAGGATAGCCATATATTTTCTACAAATTTCTTCTACTGTTAGCGAAGTGAGAAAATTATACCATAGAACGATTTTAGTGCCTATAGTTTTTACAAATAATGATTTAGATAGTGTATGAACTTTTTTATCTAAACATTTTTTTTTCTTAAGAGATTTTTACCCAAGTTTTAATTTTAAGTTAAATAAGTAATTTTACAACAAATATTTTTTTAACCAACAGTTTTAATTTTAAGTTAAATAATTTTACAACAAATATTTTTTAAACAAGAGTAATTTTTTTTTTAACCAACAGTTTTAATTTTAAGTTAAATAATTTTACAACAAATATTTTTTTAACGAAGAGTTTTAATTTTAAGTGGATAATTAATTTTACAACAAATTTTTTTTTTAGCCAAGTTTTAATTTTAAGTTAAATAATTTTACAACAAATATTTTTTACCAAGTTTTAATTTTAAGTTAAATAATTTTACTACAAATATTTTTTTTAATCAAGAGTTTTAATTTTAAGTTAAATAATTTACAACAAATATTTCTTTTTAAATCAAGTGTTTTTAATTTATCAAGAAAAAAAAAATTTAATCAAGTGTTTTTAATTTATCAAGAAAAAAAATTTAATCAAGTGTTTTTAATTTTTTGTATATCCTATTTTTGTTAAGTAGACGTTTAACACTAAAGTAGGATTTAGGATACCCATATATTTTCTACAAATTTCTTCTACTGTTAGGCAAGTGAGAAAATTATACCATAGAAAGATTTTTACAAATAATGATTTGGATATAGTCTTATTTTCTATTGCGAGAAAACCACTTTAGCCATATATCCCCCAAAACTCAAGTTTTTGTATACGAAATGTGTGAATACGCGTTAGATCCCCTTAGAAAGTCCTCCTACCAAGGCACCCCTCATCCTAGGCAGATACCCCGCGTGCAGGTTTGCCTTAAAACACAAACAAACAAAGTATTTATCTAAACATTTTTTCTTACCCACACATTTTTGATAAATCTTAGACAGCGATTATACTAGTTTATATTTTCTATAGATCAATTACAGAAAAAATGGCATTTTTATTAATCCTACAAAACATTTTTACTGTATATCACAAGTAGAGTAACTTGATTTATAGAATTTCAATACGATACGAGTTAGATTGTTTATGTGCGACACTAATTTTAGTTTGACTATGAAAGCATAATTTTATACATGCATTAATATTTTTAGAGGTATGCACTTAGCATATTTTATAGAAAGGTGAGCATAACTAGCACAAACTTTTAGACTAGATAGTATTATTGTTAGAAAGTTGAACTATTGGAAATAAAAATTGAAGATCCGTTTTAGCACAGTTTTATACTGCATGTACATAAATATCTTTCAATACTTAGATAGTTTAAATCACAAATCATTACTTAAACTAAAAAATACAAGGTTTTTACTTACGTGAAGGGACATCGTGCTAAATCTTCGAGTCTCTGGACAAAGTACCAACATCTATACGGCTAGCAAGACCGGAACATAGAGTAATGATTTAAAATACATTATCCCTAATTCCCGGTCCAACTAGCACATTTTCATTAATTTTTGTCTTCATATGCTGAAATAGGTATATTATTTTGACACTAAAAACAAAATAACACATTTGAAGATATTAAACGCTTTAAAAGTAATTTTTTTTCTTATAACAATTTACCAGATTCACAATACTATTTTATGTGGGATAAAATTAGTTAGCAATCGAAAATTTAATCTTAGTTAGAATTTACTGAAATACAAATACCATGCATGCCTTATTTTCTATTAGGAGAAAGCCCTCAAAACCCAGTTTTTGTATACAAACTGCATAAAGTACTTCTACCGATAATGCTATTAAGATTAATTACACTGGATTACCCACTTAAAATTTTGCAAAACACCAAAATACAGAAAAACATGCATTAACAATAACAAAAAATCACACTTCAAAGTACAACACATCAAAAGTGGAAAATATAATTACCACATAATTATTTTCAATTAGAATTACGGTATCAACTTATATGTAACTAAAATAATAGAAAATATTACACTTAACCTGTACTTGTACACGCGAAATAATAATAATAATAAAAATACTCACATAATTAACAAAAGAATGATTGAAGTAAAATCCACGTGCATATCCCTAGTACAGCTGATAAGAAATTGAGAGAGATAAGAAAGTGCCTTGAGGCTCTACAGAGCCGGTACAATAAGAGTTGGCCAGTTTACCGATAAGATAAAACCAGGGAGGCTGTTAGGGGAATACCGAATTGTGGGAACACGTGTTTCATTCTACGTTAAAAAATGGGGACTTATGGATTAAGATGTTTACTACTTAAAAACATGATCTAATTTTTACAAACGCATTGGAACTTTGTAAAGGATATCTATTGAACACGTATTAAATACATTATGATTATTCTTCTGATCGACATTATATCCTAAATTGAAATATCAAAGTTAAGCTACAACGATTAATATATTTTACGTAGTTTAGGAAAATAATGAATCATTAAATTAATTTCTGTGAAACAATTAGCAAAGATCATTGTACTAAAGCAAATTATTTTTGTTAAGTTTTGATAAATAACAGTAATAAATTATAGGCATTTCTGATGAATGAGTATTCACGTATAAAATAGGTATTAAAATTATTGTTTAAAACAATTTTTAGAATAATAAACTAAAATTTTTATTTAATAAAGTCATAAACTAAAATTATTAATTAAAACTTGTTAATAAATTAAACATATCAAAATTTTTACACTCAATTTTTTTTATAGACTTAAATTTTACATAGACATCCTTTTAATAAATGCATAAACTAAACTTATTGTTTAAAACAATTTTTTACAATAATAAACTAAAATTTTTATTTAATAAATTCATAAACTAAAACAATTTTTACAATAATAAACTAAAATTTTTTTAATAAAGTCATAAACTGAAATTATTAATGAAAACCTGTTAATAAACTAAACTGATTACTCTAAAAGATAGCTAATCACAACATATATCAGAAAAAATATAAGCAATTATAATACCTGAAAAATACCGGACAACACTCTTGTTGCATGCGGACAAAACATCGGTCAGCTCGGCTAAAGAATTCTTAGGTATCCGTTGCAGGAGAACTTACCTACGCCCAACCTACAAACTCTACAAATTTAACGGCAACTGATTTTCTCTTATCAGGTATCACAGATCAGATAAGAGATAAGGAAGTGACATGCGCAGAAGACACGTGATAGTGACGTGTGCAAATCTGTGTTGATTGAATATCCGGTAGGTTTCTGGCAGGATGTACTATTTGCAATTAGGGGCAACTCTTTGTAACAGGCTAAGACAAGTTAGATGATGCAATATCTACTGGGTTGAGAAAGTTTTAAGGTAGAGGGCGCTTGGGTAATCACGTGATTTTTTAAAGAATCAGTATAGAGACATTTTAGTTAGATAAAGTGGCCAGGTGTGTGTTGCGAGACTCTCTTTACACTGTGTGCGCCTATACTTAAGACGTGTGTTTTAATTGATTTTTCGCCGAGTTTCAAAAATGTCTTTGCTTGAATCGATCGAAAATAACTTTAACATTGAATACACTCCCGAGTTTTATACTCAAAGTGATGCCGATGTGTTGCTGCAAGAAATAATACAATTGCCTTTAGATGTAAAGCCTCTGCAAAGTATTGAAAAGAAAATTTCCCCCGAGTTTTATACTGAAAGTGATGTTGACGTGCTACAGCAAGAATTGTTTCAATTACCCCTGCAAAGTAGTGAAAAGAAAATTTCCTCGACCCGTAAAGTAATTACTTTTGCTGATGAAGGAATCAATTACAGTTTACCTGGAGCAACAGTCTATGTTTACTCTTGGATACCCATTTTGCAAAAAATACGTGAAGATCTACAGAAAGTGACAAATTATGAATTTAATATGGTGCAAGTGAGCTTTGGCTCTGAAGAACAACCTAAAATTGAAGACGGCAACTACGAAGATTTTAATCTAGACCTATCATCAGGTGTATGCATTCTAAGTTTTGGATCTAAACGAACTTTGGATTTTAAACCGGCGAACTGTGAAACCGCTACCATTAAATTAGAACATGGCTCAATGTGTAAGATATATCCCCCAACCAACAAACTTTTAACGCATGGTATTCCTTCTGAACCTTATGTGACAGACCCGCACATTAACCTAACATTTGCCAAAATGTACATTTATGAGCCTTCCCCGAAAAGGGCAAAGTTGGACGATTGGACGGATCATCTTTACCATAGCTTATATGCTTCTGTAAATAGTACGTGGCACTTGGAAAGACTTATCTACGTTTCACTTCACGATGAAAGAACTGACTTGAAGATCCATATTAGACAATTTATTCAGAATGCCCAATTAGACTATATACCAACCGGTCAGGGAGTCGTGATGAACCCTTCCACATGGATCGAATTTATTGTAAAACTATGAGATTTTAATATAGGTCATAGCAATAGCTCTTTTATTTGTAATAATCAATTATCTGTATTTAATGATGATGGAAAATGCATCTTACAACAAATTTACAAAACCGCAGATTCATTCACGTTAAATCCAATTTCCTTAACACTTTTAAATGATCAAGTAAAAAAACTTTGCGAAATGAGAAATGAAATATTGGAATGCATTTTAAAAACGCTATATACGACGACCCTGCCTCATTTAATTTTAAAATTAAAGCCGCAAAAATGTAACCGCGAACCCCATTGTAATTACGATGAAGCTAAACAACAATTAATGGATATAGTACATCAGGAAATTTTTAAAAACATAGGCCGGGTTCAAGATCATTCTTTGCATAGGATACATGCCTGTTCGAATAGATCACATATTGATGAGCGAGAGGGTCTTATAAGTAGTAAAGCATGGTTTACGGTTGACATGCCGTATATTGCAAGAGAGATATGCGAGAAAAAATGCACTTGTCATTATGACGGAGAATTTTTTTCAAACATTTTCATTGAAGACTATATGAAGTATCTTCAAAATGAGCTATTTAATTCATTTTTTCAACCGTTTTCAGATTTTGCGAATTCCAAGGATGACAAAACATGTGTAATTATGTGATGTTATTTGTGTATAACTAGTATTGCGATTGTAAAAAATATATTAAAACCATTGTGATTATGTAGAAAAAGTTTGCTTGCTTCTACAACAGTAAGATTTTACTGATTTGTGCATGATTAATTGTGGATTACACTTTGAAAAGTTATTATTTTCTTAATTGTGTAAATAGTTTGTTTAATTTAAAATATGTTTTTGTAAATAAATAAGTTTAAACATGAAAACTTTTCTGTGTTTTCTTTATGTGTATGTGCGTGTTGATTACTTGCAAAATAAAAATCTATTAAATAAAAAGTGATAAAGTTAGCATACTTGGTCACGATTTAAGGTTCTCGTTTTATACTTATCTTTTATACACTACAAGGTAGAAAGTTAGAAATTTAACAAAATTTATTGAAGCATGTACTATGGAAACATTAATCTACTACATAGAATTAAAATGTTTTGATTAAAATCATAAACTTAAGTGTGATAGGTAAATTGTGTTACATGAGAATTCCCAAAGTACTAATTTTTTATAAAATGAACTTAGCTAAAAAAGTTAGTTTCCATAATTTTATAACTTAATCGATTTTACAGGTTTTTCAAAAATAAAGTTAAGTGAGATAAAGAAACTTAGTATTTTTAAATAAAGATTTTTTAGGTGTTCTTTAATGTAAAGATCTTACCATATTTTACTTGAAGTAACAGAATATTTAAAATCATACACTATGTTTTTAAAATATTAGACTATTACCTTGGCATATTTTTATAATTTTTATTAAGTAATGGGCTTGAATATTTTTATGAGAAATATCAACTAAGTGCACATGTTACACATTTTACTGATTGAGATGGTTATGCTTACAAATTTTAAATAAATATGCTCTTACTTTTATACATGTTACTTGTTCAAACTAAGTATACTTTTGATTTGTATACGTTTATGAGTTCTCATAAGTTATGAAATTATTTCTCGAAAGGAACTTAGCTATTAGAACTTTGTAAATTTCGTAGAAGTAGTATGCTTAACATGTTTTTGATAAAATAGATTTAAATGTGGTACAGAAATGATCAGCTATTTTAGCATAGATGTATAAACTTATCTTTATGTAAACCTTAACTAATTAAAAGTAATATAATTTATGTCTGTACAAAGTGAGGGACTTAGGCTATTTTTCAGAATTATCAAGTAAAGGGTTTTACAAAATACTTAGTAAACTGCATTAATAGATTGTAAGGTGTAATTTTTTCTTTTAGAAGTTTTGCACATTGGTATATTTTATGTTCTGATAAGTCGTTGAATATGTTCTTGAAATAAACTAACATATCTGTACTTTGAAAATTTTATAGAAGTGACGAACTTTGGTATTTTTAGAATGTTACGAACTTGATACATTTTTTCTGAAGTGCTAGATATGTGAAATTGTCTTTTTAGAAACATTGAATTATTCATATTAGTGCATTTCAGTTACTCTTTCAAGATAACGGACTTAGAATTTTTTACAAATAGCAAGCTAGTAACTTGCTAAACATGCTTCTTGCAAATATTTTTAAATACCGTTCTTAAAAATTATCAAAGTTGTAACTACTAAAAGAAATAAACAAATTAAAATATAATAAATTAAGTAGACACTGTGATTTTTAAGAACGGTATTTTTCTCGCATATCTCTCTTGCAATATACGGCATGTCAACCGTAAACCATGCTTTACTACTTATAAGACCCTCTCGCTCATCAATATGTGATCTATTCGAACAGGCATGTATCCTATGCGAAGAATGATCTTGAACCCGGCCTATGTTTTTAAAAATTTCCTGATGTACTATATCCATTAATTGTTGCTTCGCCTCATCATAATTACAATGGGGTTCGCGGTTACATTTTTGCGGCTTTAATTTTAAAATTAAATGAGGCAGGGTCGTCGTATATAGCGTTTTTAAAATGCATTCCAATATTTCATTTCTCATTTCGCAAAGTTTTTTTACTTGATCATTTAAAAGTGTTAAGGAAATTGGATTTAACGTGAATGAATCTGCGGTTTTGTAAATTTGTTGTAAGATGCATTTTCCATCATCATTAAATACAGATAATATATTATTACAAATAAAAGAGCTATTGCTATGACCTATATTAAAATCTAATAGTTTTACAATAAATTCGATCCATGTGGAAGGGTTCATCACGACTCCCTGACCGGTTGGTATATAGTCTAATTGGGCATTCTGAATAAATTGTCTAATATGGATCTTCAAGTCAGTTCTTTCATCGTGAAGTGAAACGTAGATAAGTCTTTCCAAGTGCCACGTACTATTTACAGAAGCATATAAGCTATGGTAAAGATGATCCGTCCAATCGTCCAACTTTGCCCTTTTCGGGGAAGGCTCATAAATGTACATTTTGGCAAATGTTAGGTTAATGTGCGGGTCTGTCACATAAGGTTCAGAAGGAATACCATGCGTTAAAAGTTTGTTGGTTGGGGGATATATCTTACACATTGAGCCATGTTCTAATTTAATGGTAGCGGTTTCACAGTTCGCCGGTTTAAAATCCAAAGTTCGTTTAGATCCAAAACTTAGAATGCATACACCTGATGATAGGTCTAGATTAAAATCTTCGTAGTTGCCGTCTTCAATTTTAGGTTGTTCTTCAGAGCCAAAGCTCACTTGCACCATATTAAATTCATAATTTGTCACTTTCTGTAGATCTTCACGTATTTTTTGCAAAATGGGTATCCAAGAGTAAACATAGACTGTTGCTCCAGGTAAACTGTAATTGATTCCTTCATCAGCAAAAGTAATTACTTTACGGGTCGAGGAAATTTTCTTTTCACTACTTTGCAGGGGTAATTGAAACAATTCTTGCTGTAGCACGTCAACATCACTTTCAGTATAAAACTCGGGGGAAATTTTCTTTTCAATACTTTGCAGAGGCTTTACATCTAAAGGCAATTGTATTATTTCTTGCAGCAACACATCGGCATCACTTTGAGTATAAAACTCGGGAGTGTATTCAATGTTAAAGTTATTTTCGATCGATTCAAGCAAAGACATTTTTGAAACTCGGCGAAAAATCAATTAAAACACACGTCTTAAGTATAGGCGCACACAGTGTAAAGAGAGTCTCGCAACACACACCTGGCCACTTTATCTAACTAAAATGTCTCTATACTGATTCTTTAAAAAATCACGTGATTACCCAAGCGCCCTCTACCTTAAAACTTTCTCAACCCAGTAGATATTGCATCATCTAACTTGTCTTAGCCTGTTACAAAGAGTTGCCCCTAATTGCAAATAGTACATCCTGCCAGAAACCTACCGGATATTCAATCAACACAGATTTGCACACGTCACTATCACGTGTCTTCTGCGCATGTCACTTCCTTATCTCTTATCTGATCTGTGATACCTGATAAGAGAAAATCAGTTGCCGTTAAATTTGTAGAGTTTGTAGGTTGGGCGTAGGTAAGTTCTCCTGCAACGGATACCTAAGAATTCTTTAGCCGAGCTGACCGATGTTTTGTCCGCATGCAACAAGAGTGTTGTCCGGTATTTTTCAGGTATTATAATTGCTTATATTTTTTCTGATATATGTTGTGATTAGCTATCTTTTAGAGTAATCAGTTTAGTTTATTAACAGGTTTTCATTAATAATTTCAGTTTATGACTTTATTAAAAAAATTTTAGTTTATTATTGTAAAAATTGTTTTAGTTTATGAATTTATTAAATAAAAATTTTAGTTTATTATTGTAAAAAATTGTTTTAAACAATAAGTTTAGTTTATGCATTTATTAAAAGGATGTCTATGTAAAATTTAAGTCTATAAAAAAAATTGAGTGTAAAAATTTTGATATGTTTAATTTATTAACAAGTTTTAATTAATAATTTTAGTTTATGACTTTATTAAATAAAAATTTTAGTTTATTATTCTAAAAATTGTTTTAAACAATAATTTTAATACCTATTTTATACGTGAATACTCATTCATCTGCAATGCCTATAATTTATTACTGTTATTTATCAAAACTTAACAAAAATAATTTGCTTTAGTACAATGATCTTTGCTAATTGTTTCACAGAAATTAATTTAATGATTCATTATTTTCCTAAACTACGTAAAATATATTAATCGTTGTAGCTTAACTTTGATATTTCAATTTAGGATATAATGTCGATCAGAAGAATAATCATAATGTATTTAATACGTGTTCAATAGATATCCTTTACAAAGTTCCAATGCGTTTGTAAAAATTAGATCATGTTTTTAAGTAGTAAACATCTTAATCCATAAGTCCCCATTTTTTAACGTAGAATGAAACACGTGTTCCCACAATTCGGTATTCCCCTAACAGCCTCCCTGGTTTTATCTTATCGGTAAACTGGCCAACTCTTATTGTACCGGCTCTGTAGAGCCTCAAGGCACTTTCTTATCTCTCTCAATTTCTTATCAGCTGTACTAGGGATATGCACGTGGATTTTACTTCAATCATTCTTTTGTTAATTATGTGAGTATTTTTATTATTATTATTATTTCGCGTGTACAAGTACAGGTTAAGTGTAATATTTTCTATTATTTTAGTTACATATAAGTTGATACCGTAATTCTAATTGAAAATAATTATGTGGTAATTATATTTTCCACTTTTGATGTGTTGTACTTTGAAGTGTGATTTTTTGTTATTGTTAATGCATGTTTTTCTGTATTTTGGTGTTTTGCAAAATTTTAAGTGGGTAATCCAGTGTAATTAATCTTAATAGCATTATCGGTAGAAGTACTTTATGCAGTTTGTATACAAAAACTGGGTTTTGAGGGCTTTCTCCTAATAGAAAATAAGGCATGCATGGTATTTGTATTTCAGTAAATTCTAACTAAGATTAAATTTTCGATTGCTAACTAATTTTATCCCACATAAAATAGTATTGTGAATCTGGTAAATTGTTATAAGAAAAAAAATTACTTTTAAAGCGTTTAATATCTTCAAATGTGTTATTTTGTTTTTAGTGTCAAAATAATATACCTATTTCAGCATATGAAGACAAAAATTAATGAAAATGTGCTAGTTGGACCGGGAATTAGGGATAATGTATTTTAAATCATTACTCTATGTTCCGGTCTTGCTAGCCGTATAGATGTTGGTACTTTGTCCAGAGACTCGAAGATTTAGCACGATGTCCCTTCACGTAAGTAAAAACCTTGTATTTTTTAGTTTAAGTAATGATTTGTGATTTAAACTATCTAAGTATTGAAAGATATTTATGTACATGCAGTATAAAACTGTGCTAAAACGGATCTTCAATTTTTATTTCCAATAGTTCAACTTTCTAACAATAATACTATCTAGTCTAAAAGTTTGTGCTAGTTATGCTCACCTTTCTATAAAATATGCTAAGTGCATACCTCTAAAAATATTAATGCATGTATAAAATTATGCTTTCATAGTCAAACTAAAATTAGTGTCGCACATAAACAATCTAACTCGTATCGTATTGAAATTCTATAAATCAAGTTACTCTACTTGTGATATACAGTAAAAATGTTTTGTAGGATTAATAAAAATGCCATTTTTTCTGTAATTGATCTATAGAAAATATAAACTAGTATAATCGCTGTCTAAGATTTATCAAAAATGTGTGGGTAAGAAAAAATGTTTAGATAAATACTTTGTTTGTTTGTGTTTTAAGGCAAACCTGCACGCGGGGTATCTGCCTAGGATGAGGGGTGCCTTGGTAGGAGGACTTTCTAAGGGGATCTAACGCGTATTCACACATTTCGTATACAAAAACTTGAGTTTTGGGGGATATATGGCTAAAGTGGTTTTCTCGCAATAGAAAATAAGACTATATCCAAATCATTATTTGTAAAAATCTTTCTATGGTATAATTTTCTCACTTGCCTAACAGTAGAAGAAATTTGTAGAAAATATATGGGTATCCTAAATCCTACTTTAGTGTTAAAAGTAGTGAGAGATTGACAGTACTGCGCCACCCCAATCCCGGCGGATTGCGGATTGCATTCCAGTGAAGCAGAGGTTACATAATCCACGATGTGCTAAGAGGGGGGGGTGGAGTTGAGTGACAGTTGATGAATGGGAATTCGGTTGGAGAGGGGAGACGGGGTTGAGTGACAGTTAATAGATAATACAGAGGAGTGCATATTTTTTTTCTTGCGTTATTTCTAATAGAGGGGACTCGGAAAAAAGTTTAATTTTTTTTTCTAATAATTACCGACTACAACTATTTATGCAGAGACCGTCTTGAAAGGTATAAAAGAGATGTGATTATGAAATAGGAAGTAATTGTAAGGATGACTTCAACGAGTGAAGTCGTTGGAGTTGTATGTATGTATGCGTGCATGTGTGTTATTCTTACTTTGATTTACAATTTTACGGGTAACGATAAATTCGCGGTTGACTTTGTATTACACTTAAACGACACGGGAAACCTTACCTTTACGCTGTGATGACTTTGCGATTGAAAGTTAGCATAATCAATAACCGCATTTTATGTTGTAATGAAGAGGGCGTATCAGGATCCCGGCCACGAAGCAAGTTTTGGTGGTGTAAATGCTTTATACCGTGCTGCTCGAGGAAAAGTAAGCAAGTCGGAGATTCAGAAATGGTTGCAGGGTGTAGATGCATACTCTCTCCACAAACCAGCACCCAAGAAGTTTCCCACAAACCGTGTGATTGTATATTCGAAAGATCATCAGTGGCAAGCAGATCTGGTAGACCTATCCAGTCTGAAAGGTTGGAATCGTGGGTATAAATATATTTTATGTTGTATCGATATCCTATCTAAATACAGTTTCGTGGCCCCCCTTAAATCGAAGCGAGGAGAGGATATTGTGAATGCTTTTAGATCCTTCTTTTCCGAACGCAAACCGCAAATTTTACAAACAGATCAAGGTACTGAATTCAAAAATGCAAAGTTTCAATCTTTTCTAAAACAACACGACGTGCGGTTTTTCACTACTTATAATAATACAAAAGCATCTGTAATTGAAAGATTTAATCGAACATTGAAAACGAAAATGTGGAAATATTTTACAAACAACCGTACTTATCGCTATATAGACGTATTGGATCAGTTGGTGTATAGTTATAATCACACCTACCATTCAAGTATTAAACGAGCCCCCGTTGAAGTTACAAAATCGAATGAGCAGGATGTGTGGTTTACCTTATATGGTAATATGGAAAACTTAACGAAAAAACCCTGCATTTTTAAAGTGGGAGATACTGTGCGTGTATCCAAGCATAAACTAACGTTTGAAAAAGGGTATGAAACTAATTGGTCGGAAGAACTGTTTACAGTAACAGAATGCGTGTTGAGAGACCCACCTGTTTACCGGATCAAAGACCTGATGAATGAACCTATACTAGGAACATTTTATGCACAAGAACTTCAAAAGGTACAACCTAAAGAAAAATTTGATATAGAAAAAATATTAAAAAAGCGCAATCGACAGGGTCGTTTGGAATACCTTGTTAAATTTAGAGTTACCCTAAAAAATTTAATCAGTGGATCCCATCAACGGATGTTTTTGCTCTATAAATAAGACAGTTTTTAAAAAATATATCATTCTATCACCATGAGTTTCTACGTGACACTCCCTAGCGATAGCTCTCTCAATTATTTCCCTAATAATAAAATTTCTGGTTTTATCACTCGCCTACCCAAACCGTTAGAGTTGAATGGTGAATGGGAAGTTGGCTTAACTGAGTTGATTTACCCTCACATGTGGAATAATGTTATAGAGAAACGAAATGAATATGAATATGATTTAGGGAGTGGAACTTTTAAAAAGGTTGCGGTACCTTGTGGATATTACGAAACCCCCAGTGATATTATTAAAGTGATGAACTATCAAAATTTTCATGAGAAAATTGTTTTGAACTATAACAAACATACTAAGAAAGTGAAAATTAGTTTAAAAAAAGATGCACGTTTGAAATTATTATCTGGAATGGCTGAGTCTCTAGGTTTTTCACCTGGAGAAGTAACTGAAACTACCGTACCTTCTTATTATCCCCGAGTGTTTGAAAGTCCCTTCATAGCAGATCCAAATTATGATAACCAATTGATCTATCTCTACACGGATATTATAGAACCATCAATGGTAGGAGATGCGTTTGCCCCACTATTGCGTGTGATTACCGTTAAAGGAAAAGATGGGGATATGGTTCACGAAATCTTTGACCGCCCTCACTATCTACCGCTCGCAAGAAAAAATTTTCAGACGATTGAAATAGTTATAAGGACCCACACAGGGCAACTTATTTCATTTGAACGTGGGAAGTTGATCGTGAAGCTACACTTTCGCCAAAAGTATCTCTCGTGATGTATGTACCTTATAAGTGTTGTTATAAATCCTTTGAGGATTATTACACGCATCAAACAGGTGGAGGACTAAACTTTTATCAAGGCGTACCACTACAGAAAGGGTATGGATTTGGTGGACTCTTCCGATCTCTTTTTAGAGCAGCAGTGCCTCTTTTTAAGTCAGGGGCTAAGGCTGTCGGGAAGCAATTACTACACAGTGGTGCGAATATGTTAAATGATTTTACTAAGGGCGAAGACATTAAAGTAGCTGCGAAACGACGCCTCAAAGAAGCTGGTCAGCAACTTACAGACAAAGCGGCTGCTAAAATGAAGACTATGATTGGATCTGGACGTAATAAAAAGAGGAAGCGATCTGTAAAATCCGTCAGTAGACGCCGAACCAAGAAGGTGAAAGCACACGATATTTTTGCTTAATCATGTCTGGTTTAATTCATAAAGACTCAGTACCTTGTGCTAAATCCGAGTTGGACTTATTTGTACTTCCTCCCACACAAACTGCAATTGAAAAAGGACAGTTTATCGAATATCACCCCATAGCTAATATTAGAGATGGCGGTCCCGTGGAATTTAATATATCTAATAGTGGAGAGGAGTATTTAGACTTATCTTCTTCACACCTGTACGTAAAAGTGAAAATTACAAAGTCGGATGGAACTGAACTGGATGATAAAGATGCCGTGGCTCCCGTTAACTTATTTTTACAAGCCCTGTTTTCCCAAGTGGATGTTAGCCTGAATGAAAGAACAATTTCCACTTCTACCAATAGTTATCCCTTTCGTGCATACATTGAAACGCTATTGAATTATGGAGAAGATGCCAAGAAAAGTTTGCTCACCTGTGAATGTTTTTACAAGGATACAAATCTGACCGAAGCAAATCCTAAGGCAACAATCAACATCAACGAAGGACTCAAGAAACGTTATGAATTGACTTCTGAGAGTAAAACCTTAGACATGATCGGTCAATTACATTGTGACATTTTTCAACAAAATAAGCTTTTATTAAATTTAGTGGATATAAAAATAAAAATGATTCGGAGTCATCCTAAATTTTGCTTAATGTCTCCTACAACTGACGTTGAGTATAAAGTAATATTAGAACATGCCTCCTTATTTATTAGAAAAGTAAAGCTAAATCCTGCTGTCTCCTTAGGACATGCCAAAGCTTTGGAGAAAACTTCTGCAAAATATCCGATTGATCGTGTAATGTGTAAATTTTATTCAGTATCTGCAGGAAGTTGGTCATTTTTACAAGATAATGTTTTTTTGGGTGCCTTACCAAAACGCGTAATTGTGGGCTGTTTAGACAACGCCGCAGTGAACGGACAGTATAACTTAAACCCGTTTTTATTTCATCATTATCAAACAACATATTTTTCAATATTCATTAACGGGCAACCAGTACCATCGCGCGCATTAGAATTAAATTTTGAAAACAACAGTTACATACGTGCCTATCATCGATTATTTTCAAGTTTTAATAACGACAAAGGTCTCTACCTAACACGTGAAGAATTTGCAAAAGGACATACATTATATGCATTTGATTTAAGTGCAGACTTGTGTGACGGTCCCCATTTGAATTTACAACAACAAGGAAATTTACGATTGGAAATTAAATTTGGCGAAGCCTTGGCCAAGACGATTTCAATATTTATCTATGCGGAATTCGACAACGTAATTGAAATTACAAAATCACGGAATGTTTTATGTGATTTTCCCAATTAAGAAGAATGAATACTGTTCAACTGTATGATGTTTTATCCCGAGATAAATGTATAAAGAAGTCCTTTCTACATGTATATGCAAGCGACCAACTACCTAAAAAAATTACAAAGTACCCGGCATGTCTAATCGTGAATGTGGACACGTCTAAAAACGCAGGAACACACTGGTTAGCAATCTACATGGAGTCAGCAAATTCTTTAGAGTTTTTTGACTCATATGGTAATGCACCCAATTTTTTTAAAGGATCTATATTGAACTTTATAAACAGATACAAGCATGTGAATTACAATCCCTTAACTCTTCAAAGCAATGTAACAGCTGTGTGCGGACAATATTGTGTGTATTATCTTTACTCCAAGTGTAGAGGGAAAGCTCTAAATCAAATTCTCTCACATTTTACATCTAAAAATATATGTAATGACAAACGTGTGTATAATTTTGTAGCCAAACGATTTCATGTACATGTGAATTTTTATCAATAAAAAACTATTTAAACTGTACTCACTGTGTTTGTTTTTCATTTACGATGGACTTCCCACGTTTTATAGCCCCGTTCTCGCTCATTGTCTCAGGAGCTAGTGGCACCGGTAAGACATATTTGGTGCGGGATTTGATAAAGTTTAAGCGGGAAATGTTTTCAATTGTTCCCGATAAAATCGTTTATTTTTACAGTATTTATCAACCTTTATTTGACGAAATGAGAGACGTGATATTTGTGGAAGGGTTTCCTAGCAATTTTAAAGAGTATTTGGGAACGCATACTTTATTTATAATTGATGATTTAATGAGTGAATGTGGTAGTGATAAACGTTTAACTAACCTTTTTACAAAGGGGAGTCATCATTTAAACATTAGTGTCATTTTTATTACACAAAATTTTTTTCACAAAGGTAGAGAAATGCGTGAAATCACTTTGAATGCACAGTATTTAATACTGTGTAAGAACCGTAGAGATATGAGCCAAATAACTCATTTAGGTAGACAGTTATACCCCAGACATATAAAAGCTTTTGAAGAAATTTATGCAGATGCTACTCAAAAACCTTACTCTTATTTACTTATTGATTTGCGAAGTGACACGTCTGAAAATATGCGTCTTAGAACAAACGTTTTACCAAATCAGACGCAGTATGTTTATCAGATCAAAAATATATAAGTAGACGTATTTGGAAATTTTATTCAGTGTGAAACATGACACTAACCAGTCAGCAGCTTAAGCAGCTGGAGTTAATTAAAGCGTGTCCGCAAAAATTACGAAGTACTCTTTTAAAAAAGCTACCCTCTACGGCTATAAAAGCTATTTGTGAATGCAGTCTGAATGTGTTGAGAGGTAACATTCCTTTAACGAAACATCAAAAGAGTTGTTTAAAAAAATATAAAAGCACACTACGGAAAATTGCTGATAAAAAGTCGCCCCTTTTTTTTAAAAAAAAGCTAATAATTCAGAGAGGGTCTGGACTTCTTAGTGTTTTAATACCTGCAGCATTATCCCTTCTTACGGGTTTAATTAAAAGATAACCCACCATTAAAAAAAGAAAAAAATGCAGTATGCAACAAAATATACTTTGGTTCCCGAAACGTCTTTATCGAAACATACACCTTCCCCGCAGCAACTATCGGAGTTTGATAAACAAATGTCTAACATTTTAAATAGCTCCTTAAACGATTATGAAAAAATTCAAAAGTATTATGAAATTCTAAAACGCAAGATGAAATTAGAAGATTTTAACTTACCATGGCTGACTTCTCAAGAAGCATCACAAGACTCACCTCCTACAGAAAAAAGTCAATTGAAACCAGAAAAAGAAGAAAAACCAAGAGAACGAGAAGAGCCTGCATATTATTCCGAAATAATAAGTTCGGTGCCTGTCAGACTGAAAAATCAGGCAGCTAATTTAATAAATATATTGAAAAAACATCCTGATATTATATCATGGAATGAAAAAGGAGAAATCTCTTTTAAAAATAAGCACACTCCCTCTTCTAATATAGCAGATCTTATTCATCTTATTTTTACAGATAGAAAAAAGACAGATTTACCAGGAAAGGACATTTTTCTAGAAAGTTTAAAGGAATTGAACATACCGTCTCAATTCATTAGAAATAAAAATTTGAAAATGGTTGAAGAAGAACGTTTGTTAAAACCATCAACTTATTCTGATGTAAAATCAAAACAATTTATTGCAACACCTACTCAACAGCGAAGAAATGTTCGCAGAAAGTATTATAAAGATTTTGTAATTATTCCGAAATGGGAAGATTATAAATAAAAAAATATTCTTTTATTAGATATTGTGTATGTGTCATTCTTTATCATTTTCAAAATTTTATAAATAAACATATATGTTACAATTAAAACTTAGCAATAAAATTATAATATTTCATCTTACTAATTATAGCACTTGAAAATATTTCTAACTAAATTTATTTTAACAATTACACTATTTTATAAAACAATAAAATAAATAAAAACAAACACATATGTTACAATTAAAACATTAAGCATGAAAAGATATAACTTAGTAATAAAATTATAATATATCATCTTAATAAGTATAGCATTAAAGAGTGATTAAACAACCGTTATTTTAGAAATAAAACATTAAGAATAAAAAAAAGTTATAATTTAATAAAAAACGATGCTTTGCAAGTAAATGAAACTAGGTGGTTGGAACCTTAGGAGAACTCCCCCCCTCCCCCTCCTTTTCCTTTATGTTTTCTCTTTTCACCCTATGAAAAGAGTGCACAGGATTCTATTGGCGTTCACGAAAAATAGTAAAGTAATTCTGTCTGTGTTCTTTGTTCTATGAGGAGACAGTCTGCTAAGTTGCAATACCCCTTCCCCATACCTACATTCAAAACGAATTTGTCAACAGCTTAGTAACAAATAAGTAACCCACGTTACTACAACAAGTTTTGGGGGGAAGACTGGCACCCTTCCGTGAATGATTGCTAAGCTTTACCTTCGATAAGGGATTTCTAAAGTTTAACCTTAAAAGTCATCTGTTAACATTGAGAAAATACTCTTAGCGATAATCTTTTTTTGCAAGTTAGCCAGCCAGGCACCGAGTAGTGTCTAAACACCTACAAAACTAGACCCTCTTTCTTCATAGTAAATTATCTGTGCAAACGCTGCGATTGCTTTTTTCTAGTGAAATATTTTATGTATTGTGAAAGTCACGTTCGAATTGTAACTTGCAGAGGACATTTGAAATAGCTTTCCCCTCGTACGCTTTTTTTTACCCGTGTAAACAACAAAAAAAATACACTACTCATTCATCACACATTAAAAAAATATTCAGTTAAAAGATTTATTTCAAACATACTCAATTCATTACATTTAAAAAATAAATAGAATATTTTACAATTTATACAGATAATTGTTTCTCAAAGAATCTTGTATATTCATTTACAGTTAATTGTGAAAAAAAGTCTTTAGAATAGTTACATGTACAATAATTGCGAATTATATTTTCAAATATTTGCACCATGTTCATATGTAAAACAACACTTTGTCCAATGTGGCGATATTTTTCACTGTCACTCGTGGTTAAACAACTATGTCGTGTTTGAGAGGGGTGATCAATTTTACATCCCAAACATTTATGTAAGCAATTAATTTTATGAGACAATTCATTCAATAGTTCAGCATACAAGTGTTCTTTCGCCTCTTCGGATGTTACGTGAAAGGTGTTTTTACAGGATGTGGTATTTTGAATGAAGAGTAAAGGTAAAAAAATTTCAAACAATGATTTTTGAAGGCACACAAAAATCTCATTCGAAAACTTTTCGAGTTCTTCCAATTGACTGCGTGATAATTTGATGTAGGTGGGTTTTAAAGTGAAACAGTCACCGTTACTGAATATTTGCTGTAATATACACGTATTACGATCATACCGGAAAACTGCAAGTTGATTGTTTGCAATAAATGATGAATCACAGTGAAGCAAATTAAAGTGTGTTAGTTTCTCATCCAATTGCAGATATGTTGTAATACACATACTAACACCACGTCGCGTAGGAAAAGACTCCATTTGCGAATTTTGCACAAATTCTCGTATGTGCAGTTTTAAACCCTTCTGATCACAGTACACATTTACGAATGTGTTAGAACCCAGATTCCACGAATTTACAATCAAATCATGCGGTTTTCTATACAACTGCTCCATCCAGTCATTGTTCGGAATGGAAAAGAAATCCATTTTTGCCTTCTTAGGTGTTGGTTCACCCACAATCATTTTGCGAAAAGTGACACTGATGCGCGGTTGCGTTTCGGAAGGCTCGGGTAATATAGCATGCGAAAACAATTTGTTAGAGGGATCACGCATAATATACATCGAACCATGTTGCAATTCAATACGAGTCGGTTCAAACTGCTTTCGTTTGAATTCAATTGTTCTTTGTGCACCAAAGCTAAGAACGGTAATCGGTGATGAGGGATCTAATGATGTCTCGTTATCTCGATGAGCTCCGATCTTTGAGTGACCGTCAGGGTAATAATTAACGAGTGCATAATTGAATTCACAACTTACGGCTTTCTCAACATCTTCTCGTAATTTTTGCAGCAAAGGGGTCCACGGTTCTGATTGAAGACTCACACCCGAAAACGAATACACTAGCTCTGTTGAATCTGCAAACGCAATCACTTTTCGACTTGGTGTGTAGGTTCTTCCAGCAACAACTAATTTCGTAGAGTAAAACTTCAGCTGTAATAACTCGCTAAAAATGGTATCGGCTTCCGACTTGTGAAAAAAATCAGGTATATATTCCACGTTCAGTTCATTCGCAGTAAATTTAACAGCAGACATATTTCACTTTGATAAAATAAAGCAACGAAAATAACTCACAAAAAGAGAATTAAAACAAGATTACCAGCAAATAAGCACGTCTTAGCAACGGGTTATACTAAAGAGAAGCTCTCTCCACGACTGAAAATGTGTTCCAACTGAACAAATACTACCCTATTTATACACGTGAAAAAAGAAAAAAGAATAAAAAATTAAATAAATAAACAAAAAAATCATGTGATTCTAGAACATTCCACATACCAACATGAATGAACAGGTTGGTTTTCCTGTTTACACAAAGATGCAATAGTTCTGCGAAAAAAAAAAAAATAGAATCAACGAAATACTCATAATGAGAAAACAATGCAATTCTTTATTTTATTAAATTGGAGAAAATTAAATGTATATTGTCTTTCTTTATGAAAGTAAAGCATTCCTCTCATTTAATGATACATTTATTCTAGAACGTTCCAGAGAAGTGCAATAGCTAGATTTTTTTCATGCTCAGACAAAACCATTTTGCAATACTCTCCCCCGTATACTGCAATAGACCATTTTTCTTAGAAAAAAAAAGGAATGTTCTAGAACATTGTAGTAAACATCTTAGAATTGCATCACTTTTTTCCCTCTAGACTATTCGGCGTACACATCCTTCTCCCCTCTGAAGAAAATAGTTGTGCCTGTAACTTGCGTCATAAAAAAGACAACCAATGAGAAACACTTCCACCTTTACTAAAAAGTGGATTGTTCTAAAAACAGCCAATCAAAACAATTAAGATATAACCAATAAGAAGCGATTTTTACCTTCTACCCCTACTAAAAAAAAAATGGTATGTGTCTGAACTTGTTATACAAGCTGTATAAAAAGTCATTCTGCAGAATTTTTTTTCACTTTACTTAGAAGGAGCGAGGAGAACTAGAAAAGAAAAAAATAATAATGGCAAGTCAAGATATTTCCAACGATGAAGTAAGTAATTTTTTTAATTTTCTACTGTTACTTGAATTTAAAAGATAGTATTTTTTTGATTTTGTAATAATCATCATTTTTTAACGAAAAATGTATATGTATTGAATATTTATTGTTTATTTATTTTCACTTTCAGTTCCTAGATTTCGGTATACCACATGAGGAATTAATAGCATTGTGTGACACTATTGAAGCGAGAGAAAGGGGGGATTTCTCTACACAGATCGCATGGAGTCAACCTTCATCAAATATACCACGCGGCAATAACACAAAGCGTGAGGGTTTCCCTTCTGAAGACACCTGTACGCGAAGTCAACCCCCACAGGATTTGGCACGCGACTCAACGCATGACACGGTTCCCCCTGCTGTTTCAATGGAAAGGAGTACTGCTTCATCCCATGTAAGTCCATTTTATTTTTGTACGGTCAGTTTTGTTGTGAGAAAAGGGGGATTATTGTAATCGGATTAGGGGAAGAAGCTAGACTTTCAGTTTTCCTTTTGAGAAAAGGAGGGAGTTTGACTTTTTTCCCAGTTCAGCTTTTAAGAAAGTTAACTTTTTTTTTTTTTCTAGTGCATGTTGTATAATCGAGAGAGTTTTTATTTATTTATTTATTTATTTATTTATTTATTTTTTCAATAACATGGGAATGATTTATGATTTTAGTAAAAGAATTGCGTAGAGTTTGAGACGAATGCTTAGTTGTTTACTTTTATTCTTTAATAGGTTTGTCCCACATGCAATAAATCCTTCACGCTGAAGCATAATTTAACTCGTCATTTAAAGACTCATGGCGGGGAGAAACTGTTTACTTGTGAAATATGCATGAAAAATTTTTCACGAAAGGGTGATCTGAATAGACACCAGTTAATCCACGGAATGGAGACCTATCATACATGTAATGTTTGTGAAAAGAAATTCGCAAGGAAGGACATTCTTGCAGAGCATCAACTCACTCATTTAAATGTAAAAAATCTTCATTTGTGCCGAATGTGTAATGCGCAATTTAGTAACAAAAAAGACCTTTTGAAACATATTCGGCAGTCTCACACCCCTCAGGATGAAGGCCCCAGTTCTTCCGAAGTGCCCCGTAAGCGCGCGAAATTAAATCCGGGTCTAAAAGATGTTTTTGATAATTATAAAGTTTTTCCCGAAGACGAGGAGGAGGAGGAGGGTAACGATTTATTGTTATTTTTAGAGAGGCGTTGTTTTTCAAAATTCACCCAACGTTTAACTGAAAAAATGGAGGAACATAGCGCCTTAAAATGGTATGTGAATGCTGATGTGGTGATGTCGCGTACTGGTGTAGATGGGCAAAGTGAAGAAATCACGGGCCATTTTCGCAGTACGTGCATTACTACATTAATGCCACATACTATTCCTCAAGGGTTGGAGAAAGCCAAAGAAAAAATTCTCAAAAGTTTTGAGGAATTTACTCAGAGGGGATCTGGGTGGATGTTCAAAAAAATTTCTTTTGTTGAACTATGTACTGTCAGGTACCACCCATTGGCACCCTGCAGTTTCATCCCGCTACCGCCATATTTAGAAAAGAAAAGAGCTATTTTAAATATACAAAATACAGACAATAAGTGCCTTGTTTGGTGTTTGCTCGCCCAGAGATGCAATGTTCGCAGGGAAGACCATCCTGAAAGAGTTTCCCATTACCTCCCCTTTGAAAAGGACATTCATTTAGGCAATGTGCCCTGTCCTGTCCCCGTTTCGGCTATTCCCAGAATTGAAAAATTAAATAATTTGCGTATAAATGTTTTTGGCTATGAAGAAAAGACAGTGTTCCCCCTTCATATATCTAGTAGCAATGATTCAAATTGCATTAATTTATTAGTCATCAGCAATGATGACTATCATCACTACTGTCTTATTAGGGATACGTCGAGGTTGCTGAGTGGCATAACAAATCACGATGGCGAATGTTTTTATTGTTTTCGATGCATGCATCGATTTATCACCCGTACCCTTTTGGATAATCACACCCCTTATTGTTTGGAACATTCCTGTCAAAAAGTAACCCTTCCTTCTCTAAAAGATAAATTTTTAACGTTTAAGAATTACAATTATATGGAGACTGTCCCATTCGTCATTTATTGTGATTTTGAAGCCCTCATGCAACCCATATCATCTGCCCAACCCGGTCCTCAAAATTCATTCACTGAAAAAATGAGTAATCATATTCCATGTGGATATGCATATGTCATAGTCGGCCCCGATGGCAAATGCGTAAAGCCCATTTACTGTTATAGGGGGGAGGGGGCGGTTGATCATTTTCTCGAGAGAATGATTAAAGAAAAGGATGAACTATTCAAAATTTTGTCACGCATTGTTCCACTAAAAATGACTCGCGATCAAGAGCAGGCATTCCTTTCGGCTCGTAATTGTTATTTGTGTGGCAACCCCTTAAATAACGATCGTGTGAGAGATCACGATCATTTAACTGGAGCTTATCGGGGGGCTCTTCATAATTCTTGTAATTTGAGGTTTCGGCTACGCAAAATTATCAACGTCTATTTTCACAATCTGAAAAATTATGACGGCCATCATATTATGCAGGGATTGGGCAAAATTCAAAATCATACGTTTGATGTCATCGCCACAAACTTGGAGAAGTACATTACTTTTTCAATTAACAGCAGGGAGGAGAAAGGGGTCCACGTACGACTTCAATTTGTGGATACGATGCAATTTTTACCGGCCTCTTTGGAAAAACTCGTAGCCAACCTCACACCTGATCAATTCAAAATTTTAAATGCAAACATCTCCTCCAATACTGACCTGCTCTTGCGTAAGGGTATATATCCATATGAATATATGACCTCATTTGATAAATTCAGTGAAACCCAACTCCCACCCATATCGGCCTTTTACAGCTCGTTGACTGATGAAAGTGTTTCAATAGAGGATTATCAGCATGCACAAAATGTGTGGAACACATTTAACATCCGTAATTTAGGGGAGTATCACGATCTTTACGTGAAATCAGATGTGTTACTACTAGCAGATGTATTTCAGAATTTTCGCTCTATATGCAAATTGCATTACCAAATTGATTGCGCGCACGTCCTAACCTCCCCGGGACTCGCCTGGCAAGCGTGCTTAAACATGACAAATCAGCCTCTCGAATTATTCACGGACATTGATATGCATCTCTTCATTGAACGTGGAATTCGAGGTGGGATATCCACAATAACTCATAGGTGGGCCAGGGCGAACAATAAGTATTTAAGGGATTATGACCCTTCTAAACCAACCTCCTACATTGTCTATCTTGATGCAAATAACCTCTATGGCTGGGCCATGTCTCAGCCCCTCCCATATGGTCATTTTGAGTGGTTTTCACCTGATGGTGTTGATGCACAATGGGTGTACTCTGTGCCAGATGATTCAAATGTAGGGTATATCCTGGAGGTTGATCTCGAGTATCCTGCACACTTGCACGATGCTCATAATGATTACCCTCTAGCACCGGAGAATTTGGAGATCACGAAATCCATGTGGTCTCCATACACCGTTGAACTCGCCCAAAATTTCAATTATTCCAAATCAAACAAGTTAACTCCTAACTTGTATCCCAAACGTAACTATCTCGTCCATTATCGAAATCTTAAATTGTATCTCTCCCTCGGCCTAACATTAACGTGCGTGCACAAGATTTTAAAGTTTCGGCAATCCCCTTGGCTTCAAAATTACATAGAGTTCAACACTAGCCAACGCAAAAACGCATCGTCACCATTTGAAAAAGATTTTTTCAAACTGATGAACAACTCTGTATTTGGGAAGACCATGGAGAATGTTCGCAATCACGTGGACGTTCAACTGGTCAACCAAGTAAGCAGGGTTGATAAGTTGGTAGCGGCGCCTACATTTAAAACATTTCGCATGTTTAATGACCATTTGGTAGGGATTGAACGTGTTAAGAAAACAATTGAATTAAACAGGCCCATTTATATTGGTTTTACAATATTAGAACTTTCAAAGCTACACATGTATAATTTTCACTATAATTACATTAAACAAACATACGGTGAGCGCGCGACACTTTTATTTACAGACACCGATTCACTCACATATCACATTCACACAGACGATGTATACAAAGATATGCTACAGCGGGCTGATTTGTTTGACACATCTGATTACCCGGCTGATCATCCTCTATTCAGCACAGTTAATAAGAAAAAAATCGGGTGCTTTAAGGATGAATTAAACTCTAGGCCAATAATCGAATTTGTAGGTCTTCGGTCGAAGATGTACTCGATATTGGCCAGTGATGATGTGCAGAAAAAAACTGCTAAGGGGGTATCGAGGACAGTCATTAAAAAGAAATTACAACATCATCACTATCGGGATTGTCTATTTAATGCAACATCAAGCAGGCACGTACAATCTCGCATACAGAGCGATAAACATAATCTGTATACTGTAAAAAGTAATAAGATAAGCCTCTCTAGTTTCGATGACAAACGATGGATTCGCGAAGATGGGATTCAGACCTGGGCCCATGGGAATGTTAATATTCCCCGCTAAATTTAACTTGTGCAATGCTTCCCCCCCATGTATACAGATTTTGATTATCCTTTTTTCATTCTTAAAGTGTATTTTTTTTTTTTTTCCCCCTTATAATTCATTTTTTTTTTTAACGAGTAATAATGAGTATTTTTTTCTTTTAATTATTCTTAAAGCATATTTTCTTCAGTGAATCGAATAATCTTAATAGCATTGTAAATGTATATTCAAAATTAAATTTTCTACCTTTATTAAATTAATAACTCATAATATTATCTGTAATTTTTTAACTGCAAATTTAACAGAAATGTAAAAGGTTCATAATATTGTCTGTATTTTTTTAATTGTTAACTTAATAGTAATGTAAATGATTTTAAGCAAAAAGTAAGAATAACTTTTCATAGTCTAGAAAATGTTCTAATATTGTGTACATAAAAATAATCAATGGTAGTGGGTCAGTTCATACATAATTGTATATGTGTACTTTAATTTAAAAAAAATCAAAAAATGTCAAAAAAATGTGAAAAAAATGTATAAAATTGATTGATAAAAAATATGTTAAAAAATAGTAAAAAAATGTTTTTCTGTTTTATGTAAACGAGTTTATAGTAGACCTAAAGGGGATCCTTGTACTCGTGAAAAAAAAACAAGGAAATGCATCGAGTGACACTACGTCCTGTCTCCTTTACAAGGAGGCTAACGTGATGTGGAAACGTGTCACATTCTTTTAAAGTTTTTTTCAGATTTTCAAGATTGTACCCGACCGAATTTTTATTCATCAGCTGTCGCTCCGTCTCCCCTGCTCCGGTCGAATTCTCCTCCATCAGCTGTCACTCAACTCCACCCCCCTCTTAGCACATCGTGGATTATGTAACCTCTGCTTCACTGGAATGCAATCCGCAATCCGCCGGGATTGGGGTGGCGCAGTACTGTCAATCTCTCACTACTGTTAAACGTCTACTTAACAAAAATAGGATATACAAAAAATTAAAAACACTTGATTAAATTTTTTTTTTCTTGATAAATTAAAAACACTTGATTTAAAAAGAAATATTTGTTGTAAATTATTTAACTTAAAATTAAAACTCTTGATTAAAAAAAATATTTGTAGTAAAATTATTTAACTTAAAATTAAAACTTGGCTAAAAAAAAAAATTTGTTGTAAAATTAATTATCCACTTAAAATTAAAACTCTTCGTTAAAAAAATATTTGTTGTAAAATTATTTAACTTAAAATTAAAACTGTTGGTTAAAAAAAAAAATTACTCTTGATTAAAAAAATATTTGTTGTAAAATTATTTAACTTAAAATTAAAACTGTTGGTTAAAAAAATATTTGTTGTAAAATTACTTATTTAACTTAAAATTAAAACTTGGGTAAAAATCTCTTAAGAAAAAAAAATGTTTAGATAAAAAAGTTCATACACTATCTAAATCATTATTTGTAAAAACTATAGGCACTAAAATCGTTCTATGGTATAATTTTCTCACTTCGCTAACAGTAGAAGAAATTTGTAGAAAATATATGGCTATCCTAAATCCTACTTTAATATTCTAGTAAACTGTTACTTATTAAATATATGCTATAATCTTAAACGGTATACAAAAATTAGCTAAACATTAGAAGTATGTATTAAGCAACATTTATTCAATATACATTGGTTCTATTACTAAAGGTAAAGAAAATTAAATAAATAAAAAAATAAACTTCGAAAAATTAATCAAAGTCCCAATTCATTTTCAAAACTAAAGTATAACACAATACACCTACAATTTTATACCTGAAGGATTCTCGGCCTAATGGTTTAAGCCAACAATCATTAGCCTATGAATTCTTTTGTGGTTACGCGTTCAAATCTGAAAATTTTTCCAAGTCCCCTTATTTGAAAAATTTGTCACAATCTGAAAAAAAATTACAAGTCCCCTTATTTGAAAAATATGTTAAAGTCTGAAAAAATTACAAGTCCCCTTATTTGAAAAATTGTTAAAGTCTGAAAAAATTTCAAGTCCCCTTATTTGAAAAAAAAAATTCTTATCAACCCTTTGAACATCCGGTCTTAGCATCCGCTCCCCACATCCGTTCCGACCACGCCCCCTCTCTCTCTCGACCTCGGAAACACAGTTATACGATGCACCCCACAATTAACATGGCACCCCCTGAGGTGAACTCTTGATTATCTACTACTTTCGGTCATATGTGTGGTGCGCGTGCGTATTACACATTTGACCTTATGTGTGATGCGGCGCGGAGGAAAACATGTCGTCCTCACTCCGGTGCATTACGAAAAGATAGGCTGCTCTCTCCAGTTGTCTCCATATCTCAAACTGAAGCTACCTATAAGCCATATAGCCTATATTTGGCGAGAAACCGCAAATTCTAATGCTATCCTATGGGAAATTTAACGCCTTAAAACTCGCTCCCTTCAAAATCACGGACTAAGCTTTTTCCCTCTGTATCTCTTGCCGGGAAATAATGTTCAAATTTTATGTGCCAGAAAGATAAGAGCATTTCAATTCTAATGAACCGATATTTTTATATCTCATTTTGCACAACAGATGACAATACCAGACTATTTTTAACTTTATTTGGATATAGTTTATTTTTAACCCTCCTCGTCACCGAATTATGAAAAATCAGAGAAAACAAATCTGTCTAGCATTTAATGCATCTGAAATACTATTATAAATCACGCAAAAATATTTTTTTCTAATGTCGATTAATATTTGTCGATTAATGTCGATAATAATAATTTTTCTAATAATAATTTCTGCATTTTCGAAGCATTTTGTTATGCTAAAATTAATGTAAAAGGATGCACATATTAGGTAAAGGTTGAAGAATAAGAAAAAAACTATACTCACCTTAAAAAGAAAAAAAAACGGTAAAAAAGCAGTGTAAATATTTTCTTAATTTTTCTCCTGAAACAATGAAGCGAAAACTGTAAAAAATGATCTAAATTGACCAGTACTGCAATCTAGGCACGATTTATGCATCTAGTTAAGAGCCTCATATACTTTCTACATGAATTAATGATATTGATATCACTGAAAGAAAAAAATACTAAATTCATTTGTTTTCTCTCTAAATATTGCTATTTGAAATAGGAGCCTCATATGAGGTTCAGGGTGACGAGAGGGTTAAATAGATGGTAGCAGTACTCAAATACGTGTATTTGTGATATGCACTGTGCAATATTAGTTCACCTTTTTTTAGTTATGTTATTTATTTTACGAAGTAAGATTGATAAAATTCTCCTTTAGTGTTTAAATCATACAAAAAAATAGGCTCTTTCATGACAGTTTTCTTGAAAATAATACGACCATTAAGGTGTTAAAGACACCTACTTCGTGTTCTAGTTAACCGACTTACATGGAATAAACTGCAAAATTTAACTATTTGACTCTTAGAACATTAATTTTAGACTAAATTGAATATCAGAAGATTATCCCAAAAATTCGTAATAAGATCTTTGTAACACTATATGTCATCGTGTTTACCTTATGTGTAAATAAATTTTAAATACCATGAAAATTCGTAAGTCTTATCTATCTCTAAAATTTTAATATCTATAATAATATTTAAATTTCTTATCAATCGTTTTAATATCATGGAATGTCTCATCAGTTAGTTTTATTTGAAAAGAAAAAAAATCACATGAATGAACTAAAACACAGGTATGATTAATCATAAATATCGTGGCTTGGTGCAAGATAATTAAAAATAGAAAAAATCTGGAGTGACTCAAACTCGATTTGCCGAACACTTGACATTTACCAAGCGTTTAAATAAATCTCATTTAACGCAATCAGATCTAGTATTCAGGCACTAGTGAACTTTAAAGGATTTGAGTGTATACTCACTCCACAATGTATAAGAAAACTTTTTTGTAACTCTGTAAAAAATTGTAGGGTGTACACTCGTTAAAATTTATGCAATATGCAAGACAGTGACCTATAATATGCGTACATAATTTGATGTCGATTAAATGCAACATTAGCTCTATTTAAATGATTTGCGCTTGCGCCCTTATGCCGTAATATATAAGAATTACTTTTTACAAGCCGGTGAACAAACTATCAGCTCTACATACATCAAAATCTATGCAGTTCATGAGACCGTGATCTATAATATACATATCAAATTTGAGCTCAATCGAATGCACTCTATAGACATTAGCGCACTTTCAGGAATTTCCGTCCAGAATTCCGTCCAGTTTCAGGAATGTAAAAGAACACTCACTTGTTGCCCTGTCAAAAACTATTTGCTGTGTAAGTTCTATACACAGCAAAATCTATACATGTTGTGTGCCGGAGACCTATAATATACATACCCATTTTATTCACCACATATTTGAACTTCTTCGAATGCAACCTTTAGACACTAGATCATTTTACATGATTTGCATCCGTAAGCAGTAATGTATAAGAATTACTTTTTTCAATCCCTGTGAACTAACTATTAACTCCACACACATCAAAATCTCAGATCAACACATCTCATTTCTCAAAACACATCATATTCAGATGTGAGTGTGACGTTTTATATACATGGTCAATTTGTGCTCCATGGAATGCACCGTTTAGACGCTAGCGCACTTTAAAGAATTTTCGCGCATTGACCATAATGTAGAAGAAATTCCTTTCGTAAAAAAAACTATAAATCCTATGAATACCAAAATTAATAAATACCGGTCTTGCGACGGTGGTTCATAACATATATACCAAATTTGAGCTCAATCGAATGCACCGTTTAGGAGCTGTCGTACTCTCTCTCTCACGCGCGCTCGCGCACGCACGCACCCCCCCCCCAGAATCTCAAAGTCGAATTTTTTCATTATTAAAGTGATTCCCTTACGTGGTTCCTGTTCGGAAAGTAAGAACAACGCAAGAGAACAGTATTTGGGAATAATATAAAAGAGAGGAATTAAATATATCATTAATCAGGAAGATACAGAAAACTGCCCATAAAAATATACAAGTTCCACAATTTTTACTCTTATATAACAAAATTAGCGCAGTGCGTTACTACGTAAACGTCACTTTGTACTCTAAAGAGAACAATTAAAAAAACATATACTTCGGAGGAAAAATCAAATCATTTAATTCAAATTAAATGAATACATTATTTTTTAAACTAAAAATTAAAATGGACATTTCAATATGCCATCATTAAACAATGCTTCATCTGTTAATATCGTATACACGATTATCAATTTCATTTATAACTTGCTCTATTAAGTCAGTGTCATCATTTGAAGATTTTTCATGGCTTGTTAGTGCGTCAATTCTTTGTCACATGTCAATTTTACTCACGTATTCATCAGGGTCGCATAAAAGTCCCTTTATAATAGCTGATGTTGAAGCCATAACCTCTCTCTTGTATACAGTTAAGTAGCCAAACACTCTTTCAACTCGCAACCTTTGCACGAAATCCAACAGGTATGTTTTGTTTGAGCTTTTGACATTATGGCATTCAATAATTAAAATGTACATAAAAAGTTCTGGATCAGATGGTCCTATTCTATGGAAAAATGAATATCGACGTATATGAAATTCCTTACGAAGGCAGGTATTGACCAAACGAGCACCCGTCCAGTCTTTCCAACTTTTTTCCAGAGTTTCGTTGAAAGTAAGTTCTACGCTTTTAAAACCCATGAATATGTAAGCGATGTCATCTTTCAGAGTTTCATCTGTAGCACGTTTTGTTGCATGATGGCTTTGGCTTTCAATGTATATTCCTAAAAGAGTAAGTTTAAAATTATTACTAGAAAAGAAAAGCCATTGCAACACGTTTAAAATATAGCGTAAATTATAAAAACTTCGAAATTATCGAATAGTCAAATACGACTCTAGTTAGATTCCAAAAATACCGATACAGCAGAACGAATGGTGGTGTATGCTAGCCTCCAAAGGTGGACCATCTCACTCTTATAACGAAAAGGAAGGGAATCTTTAGCCGATTTCTTTTTAGAGACCTTGTTTTTCCATATTCGAATGTGCGTGCACTTGTCATAACATAATGTGTTATGGCAAACCTACATAAGTTGTATCCGTCTAGGGTTGCCTTGGAGATAGGACTTTTTAAGGGGCTCTAACGCGTATTCATGATGTATGGGGAGAAAACCGCCCCAAATTCCATACCATTAGATCGACAGCCGCACGGTAGGCCATAACCCCAAATCTTCACATTTCAGTTATCTACCAGTTTCAGTGTGCTATTCATCTAGTCATGGCGGTGCCATTTTTATTCAAATAATTGAAATAGATCAGTACCAGAATGTTAGAGGCTATTACTATTATGAAAACAGCTGATTTGGGATGGGATAAATTGGCAGATTAGCCACACGAATACTGTACTGCCTATAGTGGACATAGCAGCCATACAAACCAGCCATAGTGAGATTTTATTACTCAAATTGGTACTATATCTTGAAAACAAGATCTAATCTGAACTTTGTATGGTGATTTTCGTGTTTAGCGAGACAAAAATATGTTTGAGACGGATGGATATTTTTTGGTGTTGGGTAGTGTATTTATTGTATTAATATTTTATTTATTGAAGCAATGTTTTACAATTTCTAGTTAGTGCAATATTCGCTGATGCTAATAAATTTGATTTTTTTCGAGGACTAGGGACGGTTCGATGAATAGTGACTGGGAAAAACAGTGGTTTATAAACATTTATCACTTTGCGTTCGAAGCCTTTTTTGCTCGAACAAACCAGCAACTCGAGACGTGTTAATTGATCCCTCCCAATACCTATGGAATAGCAACCGCTTTTTGTAAACAGTAATTTTCGACTTAGAATATTGCAAAATTTCTGAGTGTAACGTGTGAGTTGGTTACGGTTTTGAAAAAATTATTCAAAAAGTATACCATCTACAAAAAGTGGTTAGTTATATTCCATAGATGTTGTCAGTTATGGCTTTACCGTTTCACACATAGTGGTGACTGAGAGTCACCTCTCCAGTGCAAAGGATTATTTCAAGCTGCTATTAGGAGGAAGTAGAATCAGTGCATAGAAATGCTTAGTTTTATGAGAATGATCGTCAGGAAGATCCCTTTAAGCTGTTCTAATGACACCACATTTCACTTATGATTTTCCATTTATATTAAAATTACCTGGTGGCCATTCTATATAACTAACGTTTCTGTAACTACCCAGCAAACGTTCAGAAAAGTCTTCTGAACGTTAATAGATGTTCAGAGAACCTGTGTGTGTTTGCTGGGTAACCTATGTTTACCCATTGGCTGTGATCCAATTTTGTTGAAAGTTAAGAGAGACTACAATGAAGATATGAGCAGAGAGATCATCAAATACTTTAAGATGGTCCTGTGGCGTCTCCGTCATTGCCCGCGACATGGGGGGACGGCTGTGGTCGTGTGTCTGTGATCGCGGGGCTTGTGCTGAACACCAGCAGACAACGGAAAAGCCACATGCAAGTTTCTAGAGGAGAAAAGTGTTTGCATTCAAAACAGCAAGCGGTGTCTCATTATAAAAGAGGACTGTTGCCTGCTTCTCTCTCTTCACTGTAAGTCACTATAGTACAGTGAAATAAAGTAAAAATTTGCCATAACCTCAACAAAAAATAAATTTAAAACTTCTTGTTTATTAACCTTCCTATAAAACATGTACAAAGTCCCAGAGTTTCCCCGCGTCGGGATTAGGAAGGGGAGGGGGGGGGTAGAAAGGGAGGGGATTCGTTTCTGATAGCTCAGTTTTTCCCCAAAAAAAAAACTATCAAATTTATTGTAAATATCATTTTTGCAAAATTAAATTACGTAAAACTGTGCATAAGAATAGTCTCATGGAGTTTTGTTTTTTTGCTCAAGTCCATAGTTGGGAAAAAGTGGGAAAGGGGAGGGGGGAGCATAGTAAAAAAAAAATAAATATTTCAAGTTTATCACATACATATTTAGAAAAGTAGTTAAGCATACAATTCTACATAATAATGATCGTGGTGTACTTTTTTTCTTCTGAAGTTATAGTTCAGGGGGGGGGTCCTGTCGTTTACCTTTCGCTTCCAAGCATCTACTATTGCTACATGGGTAAACTCCATGCCAACCTGCTCCAGGATTGTCGTGGCTTTGAAACAGTTGCTGGTGTATTTATATCTATTTCCTCAGAGCAGAACGTCTAGTTGCGAGAAGGAATTCAAAAGCGGAATGCCAAAGATTTGCATTTCGCTAGATTTCCTTTGTTAGCTCTATTCGGGAACAACCCGTTTTCAAAACTACCACAGCATTCTTCACTGTCCACAGACGTTGTGGCTGACGAAAATGTTAATTGTGACGAAGAATTTGACATCGGTGCAGTAGCGCTGTAAGAGATTACGGGCAAGAAATTCAGCGATATTCGTTTAAAGAGAAAATATGCAGTTAAATCTCTTTCCACAATTACAAGATCAGTTACATACGTGATGATACTGTGAGTGTGAATCCAAATCAGCTTCTTCACCGGATGACATGCATGGTAAGAAAAGAACAGCTAGCAGACGTATTAAAACACGAGTTATGTGCTTATCCTCCCTCCTAATTTGACGAAGCTGGTTTGATGAGAAAGGGGAATAAGTCATCCATGGTTCAAGTACTAGCACAAAAAGATAGTGAGTTATCTGTCAGCATCCAAAATCCAATAGAAGCTCCATATATCGTAGATGGAGAATACCTCCTTCAGCGTGTAATGTGGCAAAGCACAGCTACATTTCAAACAATTTGTCAGCAATATACTGGCTATGTTGTTTCGCAGTTCAGAAAAGCTACTGCCATTTTTGATGGCTACAGTGAAAGAAGAAACTGATGAATAGTGAAAGATGAAGAGCATCTACGAAGATCAAACTATACAGGCGCGTAGCCAGGGTAGGGGTGCCCTGGGTTCCCGGGCACCCACCCGCTCAGATCAGATAAATGATTCTGTAGAAAAAAAAATTTGTAACACATATTTAGTAATAATTTCTATTATATGGTTCATAGAGTATTTTGTCGTCTGGGCACCCCCCCCTCACCTTCCAACCAGGCTACGCCTGTGCTGTATTATACACGTTAATGTTAAAGTTAAAGAAGCCATTCATGTCACCCTCGGGAAAGGACAATTTCTTCCAAATATTAAAAATAAAGTCAGTTAATATATCTGCTGACGAAGCACTTACAGGAAGCAGATTGCAAACTATTACAGACTGATGGTGATGCCAATGCATTAATAGTTTCAACTGCAATTTGCGAATCTGAAAGAGGAGTAAAAACAATATTTATTGATAACGATACCATTTATTGGTTTTATTAATTACCCTTGCTCCACCAAACAAGCAATTAAATATGATGATGCCCAAACACAGTAGACTGGACATATAATGTATATAATGTGACTGGACCAGGGGCGTAGCCACGGGGGGGGGGGGTTAAGGGGGTCATAACCCCCCCCATGAGAAATTTTTTGCCATACAAAATGCATATTCTTCACTACATTATCACACACACGCATACATATATATGAGTTGTAGTAGTCGTAACCCCACCCATGGAAAATTTCTGGCTACGCCCCTGGACTGGACATTTAATGTAATTCAAGACATATAATGTAGAATTGGGGAAATGAAAGATATTCTTCTTGTAGTGTATGCGTTTAGAAGTTGCGACACTGTTTCATCAATTTATGGAAAAGGCAAAAGCAAGCCTTGTCAAAAAGTACAAACGGATAAAGAACTTCGAAAGAAATTAGAAATACAGGGTGTTTCAGAACTTTAAAAATTTAAGGGTGGTAGAAAACATGTAAACAATCCATTTTCACCATACAATGCATGGGCGGCGAGCAAGCGGTGAAACGTTACTGTCATACGAATGAACGAAACATCAATCGGATAACGAGAGGAATTAAATAATTTTATTGACAGCATGTGCGGCAAAATTACAAAAACTGCTCAAAGTAGCGATTGCCTGAGGTAACGCAGGCTTTACATCTATGAAGTAACGAAAGTCCTATTTTCTCAAATGGAATGGAGTGGTGCTCCGTCGTACTGGAACCACATTCGCGCCTGTATGTGGAGTGGAACTGGTTGAGGTAACTCTGGCAATACCTGTGGTACGAATGTGAAGTATGTTCTGCCGTCCAGTCGGCTTGACAGAAGGTTTGGGCCGATCAAATGGTCAATACTAAGCCCAAACATTGATGCTGAAACGCTTCTGATAGGCATGAGAGCGTGTCTCGCGCGGATTTCTAGATACCTACACATGAAGGTTATGCGTATTAGAAATGTCTTCACGAGTAAAGGTGCATTATTTCGTGAATAACACATGTGCACTAAAGACAGGATGCGCTGCTAGCTGTTGCAAAAAACAACGTGCAAACACGACACGTGATGCATAAAAATGGTATCAATGGTATCAATGATGGTATCAAACTTGCACTTTCTGTTCATGGAACGGGTGTAATCCTTCGTTCCATAGTACTCGCCAGAGTCGAGTGGGGCACATTTACGGCACGGGATACCTCTCGCGTACTCATATTCGGACGATCTTCAACTCTTTATAGAATGTCGTCTAACTTGCGCCGCCCGCACACTCCTGTCACATCCTATGTCATGCATGCCGGAAACGAAGGATCCCACTTCACACAAACACCGATGGAATCGCTGGAACATTTTTCGGTTTGGCAAGTGTCTTCTCGGAAAACGCTGCCTGTACACGTACAGTCTTGCGGCTTTCAGAGCATTCCCATTCGGCAGACCATACACATAAAATGCATGTTTGCCTTTTCCTGATTACTGTTTGTCGCTATGCCTGCTGAAAACCACGGTAGAAATGACGGTGTATACGAAGTCACGCCGTTTGTACTTTCCATTACAGCGCCCTCTAGCGGTCACCGTTTGCTCTCCGTTCATGCATTGTATGGTGAAAATTCCGACTATTAGGATACTGTACGCATTGGCGTAACTGGCCTGATTTTCTAGGGTGGGCTACAGCCCCCTTTATCTTCACGGTAGTATATTATATGTAAGTGAGCATTACTACATTATTATTATTTAGTATTAGTTTAATATAAGTCCCGCATTAGCTATCCCATACCCAAGGGGGTGCATTTGGGGGGCAGTGCCCCTTCCCCAGAAAATAAAATTTGCCGCCCCATGCGACTACCCGTAGAATATAATTATCGAATTCTTTTAAGTGCACCTGTAAAAAGTTATCAATCTTATATATAACATATATAAATTTCGTAGCAATCGATGCATATTTACGGCAGTTAGGAGCACAGATGTACAGATGGACAGACAAACCAAAATGATACACACTTTAGCCTTATTTGAAAGTGTTAAAACACATCAGAATCACTAACAATAGTTAAGATATCACGATAATTTCATAACGAAAAATTAAGTCAACCAGAAAACATTGAGCGTGTGCACTGTTAAGGACATTCTGCCACCACTGAAATTTTATTAACATACGCAATTAGTAAAAACAATTAAAAAAATAAAGTAGTCAAAAACATGTTTTCATAAAACTTAAAAGACCTCTGAGGATGGGGGAGAAGTAAACAATCGAGCATGCATAGCATACTCATACTGGGGGCACTGCCCCCTTTGTTGAGTCCTCTGGCTACGGGCCGGCGAAGTGCCCTAGTCACAAAACTGCTGCATTTAAAAACTGTTAATGGGTCCAAAGTCCTCCATGTTCAAATGATACCTCTGAGGGTGCCGATTTCAGGTGCTAGGACTCTCGTCTGGAATTGGCTCAAAATTAGGAGACCCGGAGTTAAGATCAGTCTTCCTCCCACTGGAGCTCATTAAAATGGAAACTGCTCCCTTTCGCTGATCCCCGTCCTATTGGGGGATCTGGAACCGCTCGGCTATTGCTAAAGGGCATTTGAAACAGCAACAGTTCATCACACTTAATTATACATTAAAGTTTTAAGTTGATAAAAAGAAAATCCTCCTTCTGCTTGACACGAAAATCTGGACATTTGATTTGGTTTTAAAATGCTGCTTTTCTCAGAATAATTAGGAATGTTATTATTATTTTTTTTTTTTTTACCAACTAAAGTTAGCGATTTTTAACAGTTTTTATATTTAACACCACGTCTGTACATTTATTTAATGTTTAGATGGTAAGTTGTTCAAATTCTTGCAATAATATTAAAACCAATAAAATTTCGGTTAAAAAATTTGACCATACAGGGAGAAAAATCATTACTTGTTCACTTTTTATTAAATAAAAACATTTTGAAGCATCGCTACTGTCCTTAAGCAGTAGAAATTTTGTTCTTATAAAATTTATCAGTTCTTAGGAAAAGAAGTCTGAAATTAACAGATTTTACTTGAGCATGATAAACTAGTTACAGTTCTTTTAAAACTTCTTAAATTCTTAATGCTTATTGTTTGGGTTAAAAAATTGAAACCTTTTTTTTGCGAGGGGTGAGGAGAGAAAGAAGGCATTTCTTGGAAAGGTTTTTAAAATAAAAAATTTAAATTTAAAATATAAAAATTACTGATTACTCTTTTTGTCTGATGTTGGAAAGAACGTACAAAAATACGTGACATTCGTGATTTCAATGCCAGATCGCGCGCTCGCTTTTCCACCTAGCACCGAAGACCACCGTTTACAGGTGGTTTATGTGTGAATCTTAAATTAATGGTTCCAAAAGTCCTCTGCCCAATTAGCAGCTTTCAAGGGACACCAACGTTTAGAAATCGCTTAACTTCTGATGAGGGTCTAAGCAAATACATATGTATACAGTGTGCCCGCTAAAGTCCGCTTTAACGGCAATAATTTCTGAACCGGCAAGAGCTATAGTAGGGTCTAGGTATAGTAAAGTTGTCTTGCGCTAAGCAAGGTGCAACAAGTGGCGCTCATAGCGCTACTTGTTGGATAAATTCGGACTTAACTTTTTTATCACAAAAACGATCAGAGATACGGGAAAAGTCATCTATAAAGTTGTCAAAATCATCGATTTAGTAAGAAAAGACACCTTAATATTAATTTGTACGTGGTTCTCTTTAGTTCTCACAATAATATTACGCATGAAACGCACATTTGTTTGGTCGAATTTTCCAAAATTGCATTTACCTGACTTTAAACTCATTTATCCTTCTATGCTAAAAGTGTTTTCTGTCAGCAACAATACATATCTAGACGCTGATCTGCAATTCCCGCTGGAAGATGTTCAATATGGTTGGGGACACACTGGCAAAAGTATCAGTAATTTTATGAGTTGGATTTTACCCCTCCAACTTTTAACATTAATTTGGTCAAAATGATAGCAGTAACTCGTATACAGTTAAGTGCATAATTTAGTCCTGATCCTGCACACATTGCTTTTCCTGCAAAACTAATCCTACTATGAAACCACCAAAAATTCTGAAAAGCCAGTTTCCAGTGTCAGGCGCAGGGGAGGGGGCTTCATCCTCCCCCCCCCCCCAAAAAAAAAGAAAAGCTTTAATGTAACATTTTACTTTATTGTAGTACTTATTTTCCGTATGTCAAATAAGATACAATTAGCCCTTCCCAAAGCAAATTATATTGATTTAATGTTACATTTTCTTACATATTGTTTAGGTCAAATATCTTAGAAATTAGCCCCTCCCCCCAAAAAATTCTGTATATGTCACTGCCATTTTCTAACTACCGAGTGCCAGAGGGTGGGCTGAGGGGGCTATACCATACCCCCCCCCCCGAAATGGGACCCTTTACTTAGCTTAGTTTTATATATCGCTTACAATTGAACTTTAGCTTACAATTTTATATACAGCCCCCCCCCCCCCCCCTCAAAATAAAATCCTGGCTACGCTACTGTCAGTGCCGAAATCTCTCCACCTGCAGAAAGAAGATACTCCTAAATATAGACAGTATACGAAAATATGATTTCTATTTCTCGCTAGCGCCTCACCATGACACAGTGGTTATGCCACTAAAAATGGTAGACGGCCGAAGTGTGAAGGTCCCGGGTTCGGGTCCCATCGCGCGGCTGTCGATCTAACGGTCTGGAGTTTTGGTAGATTTTCTCCAGATGTAACGCGAATACGCGTTAGAACCCCTTAGAAAGTCCTCCTACCAAGGCAGCCTCCACTGGCAGATTGCCCTAGTGTAGCGTTGCCATAATCACACACAACCAACCTATTTCTCGCTAACTGTTAATGACCGCAGAGATGATTTTGACCCACAACCTCCTTTTGTAACTTACAACCAGGCGCCTATTATTGCATGGGTACTTGGGGCACACATAAAAATAGGCCAAAAAATTGTGGTTAAAGGTATGTACAAGGGCACAAAAATTCAGGCAGCTGTATACAGGTGCCTAAAATTTGAAAAGTGTCCCGGGTGCAAACATTTGATAGTCAGGCCACGCTTACAATACTCCTATTCTTAGTCCCGGTAAAAGCATATTCACGGTAAGCATGTGCACATAGCAAAAGTCTTCTAAGCAAAGTGGTGTAGATGTAGATATCTCATTGATGAAACCATACTTCACCGCTCTCGTCCGTCATTCCAATGAAAGTCCCCCACCCCCGGTCAGCAAGAGAGAAAAAAAAAGTAAAAAGATGGGCCCGAGAAGGGAATTTCCTTGACCTCTGGCTCTCAGTCTCAGTATGGGGAGTAAAAATCGCTTGAAATGGAACAGCTACTTAGACCTTTTCAATATGATCTTTTGCAATTGTTTTTTCCAGCTTTTCACATTAATAAATTTTTTGGTGTAACTAGTTAATTCTTACCACTTATCGGAAAAAGGTTCACATTTTTCTAGGGTGGGCTAATTGTAGTCCTATGGTGGGCTAAGCCCACCCTAGCCCCCCCTTTGTTACGCCAATGACTGTACGTCACAAATTTTATTTTCAAAGAATTGCGAATCATCCAGCGCATTTTCTATCCAAGTTGGGTGTACTTCCACCTAGAGATACTGAACTTCGTAAGAGATACGACACGGTCTTAGTGCGCATGCTCAGAAAATCATCCACGGCAGAAAAATCATCCAAACTACGGCAACCCGTTTCCCTCAGTTGGCCGTTACTCGCAAAGCAGGCGAGTTTTATTTTTCGCTTTTTATTTCTACCTGTTAAATGGTGCGCACTGGGCATGCATAATATCGTTCAATTATGGATGCAATGTGAGTACGGAGAAATAACTACAGTGCAGCAAATTAAAGTGCTATCACATAACGATGTATTATTATTCCCCTTACATTTTGTTTGTTTGTTTTTGTTTATTAATTCATATTTGTAGTACATCATTCATAAAACCCTTAATTTATATGAATATTGGTATTGGTTGATTTTTAAATATTGGAAAACTGTTTTTTTTTTCTTCAAGCATGCTTCCTATAATGTTGTTGTAGAAGTAAATTATGATTAAGTTCACATGAATAACTTCATTTGTCAGGTTTAAATGTATACAAACACATAACATTTGTGCTGAACAATTCTACTTTTCTTTCCTTCTGAATGTTGTTAACCTTTTACAGATCACATTGAGATCCAGGCATATCTTCTATCAGTTTTTTTTCATATTTTATCTTCTAATGCGTTAGTTAAAGCACATTAGTTATTTAAATGGGGGAATTTTTAATACAAATTTCACTCTGTTTCCAATTGGGAGCATGGGTCATTTCTGACTATAATTTACATTGATTTCAAAAACTGAATATACTGATGGATAGTTTAAATGATAGGTGAAATATTAAGAATTAACAGAAGATTTATTTTTAAATTTAATATTTGGTAAGTTTTAATGTTACTTCGTTAAAAAATCTAACTGGGTGAATTAACTGGGTTTTCCTTTTACGGCAGTCAAGAACGTGACTTCTTAAATTAAAAATAGCGTGAGATTAAAACTACCGTGTTTACTCGCGTAGTAGTCGCCCTCGCATTATAATCGCACCCCTCTTTTAAAGCAGAAAAATTCGTCAAAATATTTTCCGTTCACAAAAGTCGCAGCCACGTATTTGATCTTCATTTATGTCTGAAAATACTACTATAAAAAGAAAAATGTCTCTTTTTTGTGTGCAACTGACGAAAGGACTATTTAACATACGGCAGATAATCTGGAAGTATTTGGTAACTTAGTATTTTATTATAATAACAGTAATGTTTTAACATTAGAGTGTAGAATATTGTGTGGTGTATTTCCTCGCATAATAGTTTAATTTCTGGCAAAAAAGTGCGACTATTACGCGAGTAAACACGGCATGCCATAAAATTTACGTCATATCAAAGTAAATTAGCAAAGAAACGAGATTAAAGTAAAATATTTCCTTCTGCCGAAACATGGAGGATTTAAATATTTAAATTGTGCATTTACGGAAAAGAAACGAAGATGAAAGTAATAGGTATTATTAGTAGATTTGTTGCGATAATATGGGTTAAAGCACAATATGCCGTTAGAATATACAGAAAGGGGCATGCGCTCCCAATTTTGCATCAAGATCTTTTTATTTTCAATATTTGTTTGGAAATTCAAAAGGAAAAATCGGTAGAAGAAAAATCCCTCAAAAAAAAAAAAAAAAAAAAAATCCGTAAAAAACAGTAACACTACTTCAAAAGACCATTACAAGTACACAAAGCAAAAATTGAAAAGTAAATAGTAAATATTCAATTACACCTCAATAACACGTACATTTTTGAATAGCTGAATAACTTCTGCATAGAGTGCTTAAAACAACTCATGCCAGTAAATATTTTTCAGAGACTGATATCTAGTGAGCTACGATTTCAGAAAAATATTGCTGTATCTAAATATTTATAACTAAAACTGAAACATTTTGACTCAAAGCGAAAAACTCAGATGAAACGCGCAGAGTAAAAAGGGAGCCAACAGCAGTTTGGAGTTAGTATTCTTTTTGCCAAATGCAGTCCGGCGCAATCATGGAAAAAAGTACAAAATACAAAGCTTTTGAAGGATTTTTTAATTAATTTAAAGCATGATATGCGCACATATAACATAAATAAATATTAAAACATTAATATTGTAAAGTTCAAACAAGGAAAGTGTAAGATAAGACTTAAAATTCAAGCTTCCGATGACAGCTCGAAAGCGAAACTACGTAAATAATAGCTTCAAAATAGTACTTAATTTTGGATTTCTAGTTAAAAAGTGATTTTTATGCATTAAATAAGTATTTCAGATTAGGAAAATCGAAAGGAAAAACACAAGACTGATTATTTAATGCTTAGATACAGCAGTTTTTCCGAAGTCACTCTGTTTCACAATGCTAACTCTACGGAAGATTTTCACCCATAGCCCGCGGCGGCTGATTCTCCGCTGCAGCCAATCAGAAATTATTTCACTCGTGTCGGGTCTCTAACGAAGTATAGGGTCTCTACTTCCACCCACTTCTGCAGCAGCACGAGAACGTGCTCGTGCTTATCACTTCAAGTGCAGCAATGGTATGGTTTCCAAACAGATCCACAAGAATGGGGTTGGAAAAAGGTAGCTGGATATATGCGCCCGATCACAACATCGGGACCATCAGCCCCTTTGTGGGGCTCTTCGCTGGTCAACGGAGGAAGCGAGATATTGGGAGGCAAGACCGCTTCTTAGGCAATGACTTCGGTCTATTATTGTTCTGCAGTTTACTTCTTTGTTGTAACCTTTAGTTCTTTGTATTGAAATAAAAAATCTTCAGGTATCATTGAGTCTACTTCAGCGTGTATGTGGCTCGCCTTCACGTATTCGTTGGTGAAAGTATGAATGAAATGCTATACAGTCTTCAGCAATATAAACCACCTCCAACAACGCATTCAACGAAAACATGTTCAAGATAGTGTCAAGTTTCGTTCCACTAACAAGAATGTTCTATACGTTTTGGTTATGGTTTCTAGAGTATGTCTTCAGCTTCATTTTGGTGAGTAGTAACGTCTGCGTTACACCTCTCGAAAATTAAAGGGCTTTCTAAGGCTCATGATGGAAAATTATTGTTTTACCAGCTTACAATATGTATATTTAGAAATTATTGTTTGCGTTTTAACAAAAAAACTGGAATAAGTCCCTTTTTTTAAAATTTGCGTGAAGAAATATGTTACGTGTTCTGTGAAACTAAGAATAAAGAATTAATCTTTGCGATATATGAAATAAAGAAAGGTAAGCTAACTGAACTAAAGTTTTTATTTTTAAAAAATACACGAAAACAATGAATAATTAACAAATGAGTTTTTTTTTTCAAACACAAGAAAAAAACTTCAGATCTTATAATTCAATTTAACTGCTAATGCATTCTTAGAACCCCTATTCTTGTAATTCCTATATCTATAGACAGTGGCGGCTCGTGGTCATTTAAATGGAGGTACACCAAATAAATTTCGTGAAGTAAATATGCAGATACGATGCAACTTACAGGTTTATTTACGTTTCCAGCAGTTAAAAGAAAAGAATGCGTGTAACTGAAAGAAAATAAGTACTCTTTGGTCTTACATTTCGTCACCTGGATAAGTTTTGGCAAAGGTGTTGAGTAATTTTATTTCAAATTTTCTTTCCAAAGAAAATGTTGAAAAATGTAATTGTTTTAGCTACAAAACATTTATTTTACTAAGTACTATATTAACTATTCACACTAGTTCGTAAAAATATAGTACCAAAAAATGATGAAATAAAGAGAATAATAAGAAAATTAAAAAAAACAAAAGGGATCTAACCGAACGCATCAAACAAAGAGAGAATTCGGAAGAGATAACTGCAAAGCATGGTCCGTTCGCACACTGAAAATGTGCGAAGGAAATGATATCGCAGCGCCTTACCCCTTCTGCGTCTCTATCGGCATATGTTCTCAAACAGTGATTTCGAAGGACATTTCTTCGATCCATGGGCGCCGCCTGGAATTTTTGAAAGGGTGGGGAAAATATCAGAGTGAGACGCTTGTGTGCATACACACGCGTTATAGTGTGTATATATGCACGCACGCACACACACACACATATATACTGATTTCCGATTAGAGACAAAATTACGTGATGGAAAATGACGTTTTAACAAGTGCTGAATTTAACATAATGAGAGTCTTACATAATGAGACATAATGAGAGAACTTAATTATACAAAATTTCAGGTATACTTTCAAAATTTAAGCTCGGTGTAAAATATAACAAAAACAAATATACACGGAGTGTCAAACATTTAAAGGCTCTGTACTTTTTTAAAAAGTTGCATATAAAATACATCTTAATTAATCACTAGTGGATAAAGCCCGTTATGGAAGCAATTAATACGGGCGCTTGATATATTTTACGCTATAATATTTTTTATATATGCATGATTATGTAAGGTACATAAAGTGAATGACCACGTTATATATCATTTAATGTACTCAGCATTACATTATCTGATTTAACATCGAGGTACTATGTTTCATTAAAATTACATTTTTTAAAAGTGAATTACGGATTCGGAAAGAAATTAAAATGCTCAATTTACATCTATCAATTCTTTGAATGATCGAATCTGATTCACGTAGAAAAATGTCATGGATTATTTCCCGTTTATCGGAATTAAGAGAAATCGTGGAATTATTTAGTCTTCAACGTAATTTGAACGGCAAAGTCTTTCAAGTTAATTGGGTTTCTAATACATTTTAAAACTTGTGGCTTCAAAATGATGTCAGTATCACTTTCGACTATGTAACTTAAATTCTTAAAATCAAAGAACGAACTATCATTTGGTAGTGCATGCCACATGTCGGTAGGTGGATTTTCACACTTTTAAAGTAGCGCACCCCCACCCCACCTATTATTTTTAAAGTATTTGTGCAGATTTTCAAGTCGGTCGGCCCAATAGTGTGAATTTTATTACATTTTTTCAATTAAAAATTTTCTCATAAATCGAAAATATGGCGAATACGTATGAAAATAAAACAATGTTCTATATGCTAATTTGCTAACCAAATAAATCAATTTTCTCAAGCTAAAAATTGCTAAAAATCAGAGAAAGGGTAGATTTTCAGATTTTTATCTGTTTGGAATAACGGGGATAAAAATTGTTTGGAGTGATGCAACCAGGTATTATTACACCTATACTTTTTCTCATAGGATGATAGTGAGATTTGCTATAATAACGATTTCAGCAACCTTTGAAATTCATACATATGCAGTCAAACTCGTGTTAAAACGAGAGAGTAAAATGCTATGTTGTTTGATAAACATAGCATTACTGTGCTTCAACCTCGCCAAAGTTCATCGTAGCAATATGCATCATAGTAAAGTATTCCTTATACACAGAGCCTGTAGCCAACACTTTGCAGTCTGTTGACATGGATTTGGTTTCTGTTAGAGAATATTGGTAACTTAAAAAAAATATTCTTATCTCCTAGAAACATCTCTGAAAGTACAGGGTGTCCATAGTTGAAATTTGTGAGCTGTCTGTAGCAAAAACTATGCAGCGGAATAGTATGAAAATGGAGTAATGGCCGAATGAAATGATGGGAATTTTATCGAGGGAAAAAAAAAAAAAAAAAAAAAAAAAAACAACCAATGAGTCTCAAAACCTACCTCTAGGTGGCGTATCATAACTTTATTGAAAACATATAAATAATCTACAAAAGTTTACAAAACATGCTCGATAGGATGTCCACCATCTGCTACCACCTGGAAACGTAAAATCGCATGTTCGACTGTGCTTCTTCACACATCGCCGGTTGTGTGAAACAAGTGCTCCGCCGCCATTTCGGTGACGACTGAATCATCAGCCAGCAATTTCTTACCGCTTGGCCTCCTAGATCCCCTGACTTGAATCCTTGCGACTTTTAGCTGTGGGGAGACCTCAAGGTCTTGGTCTACCGCAGGGGCATAGCCACAGGGGGGTCATAACCCCGCCATGAGGAATTTTTTGCCATACAAAATGTATATTCTTCACTCCCTTTACACAAACACCTATACATATATATGAGTTGAATTAGTCGTAACCCCCACCCCCACCCCATGAAAAATATCTGGCTACGCCACTCTAACGTGATCCCATCACATCTCTCTCCGACCTTAAAGAAAGCATAGAACGCCATGTGCGTAACATTCTCCAGTTCATGCTGCTTCTTTCAACAGAGTCGAACATGCGATTTTACGCTTCCAGATGGTAGACAATGGTGGACATCCTATCTATCATGTTTTGTAAACTTTTGTAGATTATTTATATGTTCTCAATAAAGCTATGATACGCCACCTAGGGGTGGTTTATGAAACTCATTTTTTTTTCTCGATGAAATTACCATCATTTCAGTGTGCCATTAACCCATTTTCTTGCAATTCGCTGCTTAGTTTTTGCTACAGACTGCTCGCACATTTCACGTTTAATTAAGGACAACCTGTAAATTCAAAACTATCTTTACATCAGCTAAAGAAATAGCAGAAGCTTATAATGTTGAACTGAGGTGTCCTCGTATAGTTAGTCTCCAAGTTTACATATCTAAAGCAGAAGAGTACTTTAGCATATCAATTTTTATCCTATACATGGATGGATTAATATCATCTTTAGGAGAAAGGTTCTCTACAGACAACGAAGTTGTCTGAAGAGAACCTCTTTACACTTCACCGAACAATGATGAAGAAAATTGGTGTAAAAGATTTTATTGAGAAATGAAGCGTGTCTAAAGTTTTTATGAAGACCTTTACAAAACATTTGGTCTGAAGCCGAAGCGTGGCATGAACTGTGGCAGATTTCTCCTCCAATAGCAACAAAATTTGATTCAAAAACACTTCACTTGATCTATTTATTAAACCATATTAAGTTTTCCCCTACAGTATCTAAAAGCTTGAAAATAGCTCTAACATTTCCAGCTATTACCTTTGCAGTAGAAAGATCTTTCAGTGCTTTACGTAGAGTTAAATCTTGCATAAGATCAACAATGACTGATCAGAGATTATCCGGACTTTACATGCTAAGTGTCCATCGAGAAAGTTAATGGCGATTTGGAACACTTCTTAAAAAAATTTTGGAGAAGTTTTCTCTACAACCACTTAGGCTACAATTGTTATTCGGGAGTAATATTTCACTTTTTAAGTTTATTAATTTTAAACTCATTTTGTAAAGATATCCTTCAAAAAGTTATCTTAAAATTAACAATATTTTTTATATTTTTCCTCTATGACATATTTACATGAAATTGCTGGTTTGCTTAACATCAAATAAAAAAATCAACCAGATTTGAGATTTTTTTTATATCTATTTATAATTTTGTATGATTTCCTGACCCAAGGAAATCCATAGCTGGCTATAGTAAGCGTAAGTGTCAGAAAGCCCATAGCTGGTGGCGCCCATGCTTCGATGGCACGTGTGATTGAGGAAAGACTAGACTGGTGTTTGTGCTGCAATAACCTGCAATAGTGTGCGCTAGCTATAGTAAGCTTATTTTAATAGGGGGGGAGGGGAGGCAGAGTGAATAGCGTTTTAAATTCACAAAAATCTAGAAGTGCGCTTAATTTTATTTTTTAAAATTTGATTTGTTAGTGTGTTTATTCTTGGTTTTTCCTTTGGAGGTTCGAGTGCTCTTGTGCTCAAATGGAGAAGCCCTCACTGTCCATGGCTCATTTGAAGTAAAATAAACAAAAGTATTTGGTTCTTTTGAAAAAGGCAATTTCACGACTGTTCGCTGGAGTTCTGTACCTTTAATACCTTTTTATGTGCGTTATTTAAGTTTTTATTATATTTAATTGCATGGTTTTTGAAATTAAGAAGGAATAATGTGAAACCTGATTTTATCAGTCTGTATCTAAACCGAATAGGGAGTGAAAAATTGCAAATATCCTAAATTAATCAAACTTCTTAAAAATTGTTATTTTTAGTCATTATGATTGTCTACTTGTTCTGCACAATAAGCGCTAGTTAACTTTATATACATTCTATTATTTTAGTCTGCCTGAAAATAAACATTCAGTAAATAGTTGCATGCACAGCATTCAAGTGAGCTTGCATTGCGTTTTCTTGCCTTTGTTTTTCTCCTGTATCGATCTGAATCATTAAATGTGATTTTGAAATAGCAAATCACGAAAGTCTTTTTACCATACAATGCAAAACCTAAAAAGTAGTTCCTCCTATCTGTCCTCATAGTGAATCGGGAATTGAAGTTTTAGCTACGCAAAATAGCGTGATGGAACTATTGATTAACAATTAAGCTGACGAATTCTATTTAAATGATAAACGACTCGTAAATAATTTAGTCATATAAGTGTTTGCACATCGTAAATAATCAGAAAAAGGTTTATTCACGATTTCAGGAAAATTTATTTGCATTTATACTAAAAAACAGAAGTTAAGATCGTTTCCTTTTATGTTTTGTAATGGTGATTACAAAACCGGAATTTTCTTTTGTATTATGATAATGTATTACTCAAGAATGAGCTTTGTGTTTTATGAAACGGAAATCACAGCATAGTTCATGCTGTTACAAAGGTTGTTTTTTCTTGCAAATCTAATACAGGAATTATTTTTAAAATTAATTTTAGTCTAAGTTTTAACTAATTTTAGTCAACAGGGGCAGAGGCGGCATTTCAGCTTTCCATTTGGGGGTGAGAGATTTGATGTATTAAAATCCACAGAATGGAATAAATATATTTTTTGTTGAATTTGAGGGTGCGGCCTTGTCCCCTCGCGCGTACGTGGCCCCCCCTTTTATGCTGTAGTTGTAGATAAAGTTTTTGTCAGTTTCTGTGTTCTAAATGGCACCCCTTGGAGATGGTTATCTTGCCTACCGTGTCGGGAAGCCCCTGAGTGTACACACGTCTAGTATAATATTTACAGGCGTGTCAGTCTCTGCAGCAGTGGAGAACTGTGCATGTAACAGCTATCTGGTCTACGCTTTGCCTTGCAAAAGACGCTATATATGCAGAAACTATAATGGGTGAAAGTTACCTAGAGACACTTTAAACCAGTTACTACTATCAGAACAATGGGAGCTGCTTGCGCAGGTAGTGTCCTAAGTTAAGTTTCTTCTAAGAAGACGGTATACAGTAGAATTTGAGAGAAAAATTAAACGGTACAGTACCCAAATTATAAACACGAGCTTGAGCGATACCTTTAGTTTTAAGGGATGTAAAAAAATCGTTTTATGTTCCGTGAATATTCCTTTTTTTTATCCGTTATAGTAAATTTTGCCTTGGGATCATCTATATATTAAAAGAGGCCCAAAATTTTTAGTTATATATGACCCCATTTTTACGCTTCTTATTTAAATTTTGAAAGAAAGAAAATACATACACATTTTTAAAAAATTTCAAACGAATTATTAACCAGCTAAAAACAGTGAAAAATATTTACAGTAGAGCGCCGAAAATCCGGACGCCTAAAAACCGGAAAGACCAAAAAACCGGACATTTTTTGGATTTCAGTTTTTTCCCCTTCCCTCAAAAAAAAAAAAAAAAAAAAAAAAGATAAATAAATAAAACTACAGGATGCTCAAGCATTAGACTAGTTTTGTTATCATAACAATAGCGTCAATATATATATATATATATATATAATATATATATATAGAATAGTATATATATCCAAAACCTCAGGGTAAAAATCTGACTCGTGACCTAACTTTCCTTCTTTGCATTCCAAAAAAGATTTAACTGTTATTTCTAAGGGGGGTGGAGACACTTCCTGTTAGTGTAAAAGCATTTAAGCTTTAATAATCGGTAGAGATATTAGTTTTTAATTTAATGTTATTCTTTCTAAGGAGGCAAAGAAAATTAATTAAACTCTTTTATAACATCGTTCAAGTCTGCAGTAAAAAACATACATTAGCGTAAATACCATTGGAAGCCTTGTTTAAAAAAAACGCATAAATAAAAAATATCAGTAAGCACGTGCAACGAAGATAAGAATGTAAACAACTTGTTAGGAAAGGGAAAGCTCCAGTCACAGACAAAACCGGCTCCAGTCACTCCGGTGAAGGGGGGAACGTCTGCGCACCCACAATCAGTGTTTTTAGTGCATGGGATGGCGATAAAAAATTGCTGTTATATCTTTTTTATCCTTTGATACTGGAAGATTTTTTTTTTTTTTTTTAAGTTGTGGACTACGTTCACGTTATTGGGCAAGCAATATATACGCGGCAATTAGTAGGGCGCCTTTTTTTTTTTTTTAAGTGAATTTAATAGAACAATTTCTACAGTACAAACCTACAGATCGCGGCGATTTCGAAAAAACGTTATAAAAAAATACATAGTTCACGGCGAGACCCCGTAATCCATGGACGTAGCCGCTACTTTTTTTTTTTTTTTTTTTTTTTTTTTTAAATGACCAATATTCCGGAAAAATCCGAGAATCCGGAATCGCCGTAGTCCCGTCCATTCCGGATTTTCGGCTTTGTACTGTATTATAAAATGGTTGAAACCTTCTAAAAAAGGAAGTAGTACTAGGGCACAGCAACAGCGGTTGCTATGTTAGGTACCCATCTCGTCCTGGTCCAAGCCAAGATTCCAGGTTTCAGCGAATTTCAACAGGAAATATACATCTGTTACATTATGGAACCGAGGAAAAAGAAAAAGAGGGATAATTGATAAAATGTTCAGTTTATAACGTTCTTTTCAAAGACGTAACATTCATGTAATTTTAAATATAAAAATCAAAATTATTTCAACCTAATTTCAAAAGGGTCGACGAAAGCTAGAACAGTTTGAGAGTGCACACACTCATATGTATCGAAAAGCGCATTACATTTTCACTTAGCGCTTAGTAACAAAAGATTTCTATTTTTTCAGAGTTTTATAATATACTGACTATTTCATGAAGATTAATAAAGCTTTGCAGTTTTACAAGATTAGGATCCTTTTGAACTTATGGGAACTTTCAAAATTGGTAACCCCATTTTACAAGGGTTTAACTCATAAAATCTTCATCTTTCTCTCTATTTTATATATGCACTGAAATTTCACCTTTGATTGATATCAGAATGCAAAGTTGTTTTATCGAAATAATTTTAACATTTTTTTGTGCTGAAGTTAAAACTATAATGATTTTTTTTACTTTAGAGTAGAAAGGGGAAGGCGAATTACATAATTCGCCCAATCTTCTCATATACGGGGAGGGCTAAATCAACCCCCCCCCCTCCGTCTTGTCTCCCTTGTTGGCTGGCCTAGATTATAATTGTGATATTTACCAATCTCTTGAGCCATGGTAGATACTTTTTAATAAATTTTAATTTTCGAAAATGCTGTAAATACTAAGACTGGACTTGTTTATAAACTATGTAATGTAAATGGTAGGAAAAGACTTTTACTGCATTAGGTAGCAAAACCAACCGGGCTTCTAATTTTTCATGATAAAAATCACTTGCATGATGCATACTCATTGAGGGATGAAGAAGGAAATAAAGTTCATATCGTTGTAAAGATATTATAGCTTTCAAGTAATATTTAAAGAACCATACTAAAAATAAAATATGGAAAACTCATAATTGAAGTTTAAAGAAATTTTTAAGAAAATTTCGTTTTTAAATAGTTACCTTGCCGTAAAATGAAGGAGTCACCTAAATCATTCATCTTTAAGAGTTCTATATCATCAGTTTCTTCTAACGGTTTTGTTGAACAATGTACAATAGGATAAAGCGCTGAAAAAAAAATTAATGAGAAATTACTTCCCTCATATTTCACTCTTTTCTTCTTACTGAGTTTCAGTTTCTACAGCAACAACAACAAAAAAAAAAAAAAAAAAACCCCAGTGTGTGCACAGGTCGTATGCTTATTTAATGTAGCACCAACTAGTAGAAGTCTTTAATATGGTCACTATACAGCGCAGCATCAGAGTGCGCAATGACAACTTTTTTTTTTTCTGTGAAAATCTTTTGTTACTGCATGAATATTATGCTCACAAAGACAAGAGTGCACACAAAGTGCTGCGACGTTCTGCTCTCACCTACATACGGCTGCATTAACTTTTTGAATAGACAAATTTATTATGAAACAAAACAGGTTAAGAGTCCATCAGAGTGTTATATTTCATCGAAAAGAAACAAATGAAATTACTGAAGTATGTGGACCAGACATCGTCCAATTACACAGCTGTATGTAATCGATTAAAAGAGCTGATGTCGATTCAATGCTTTGTAAAAGAATATTAGATTTACGAAAGCTAGAATTTTTGAATTTTTTTTAAAGGGAAATAGTATTTTTAAGAGAATATTTAGGTATAAACATCAGAATTGCCTGTACTGATTTGATATACTGTATTGATATACTGTAAGTATTGCCTGAATTGATATACTGTAAGTATTTTTTTTTTTTTTAAAGAACAACGCCACAGATAACACAATAGGAAAAAGAAAAATCCGACGCAAATGTGTAATGTTTTTGGAAGAGTAGAATGGGGAGAGTTAATTACATTAAATAACAGTTGCACTTCAAATTAAATTTAATTAAAAATTTAAATTGTAAAGGGTTTGTAAAGTGTATAAAAAGTTAAATAAGCAACAGAGTTCAAGTCAAAGCCTTATTTACTATGACTTAATAAAATGACTGAACTGAGGAAGACATATGTATCGGAATAAACTTTTTACAGTGAGAGTTTATTATTATTATTATCCTTTTTCCTATTTAATTCTTTTCTTTTCAAGCTGAAAAGTCGGTTGAAAAAGTAATAAAATATTTAAAAAATAAATTCAACTGCCGTCAAGAAATAACAAAAATACTAAAACGCAAATTATAGTAAGGAAATAGGAAATCGGTGAAAAGCATACATTTACGATAATCTTTAAAAATGGTTTTCAGACTTTCTGAAAGACAGTATTTTCGTGTCACAGAAAAACCTATAGAATCACGAACCTCGGAATCAACCTAAATAGAATGAAATTCAAATTATTCATATCGGTATAGCCGTTTCAGAGAAATTGGTGATAATATATTTTACACTTAATTAAGAGCAATTTGGGGCAATTTAAGAGTTGCCCCTTAATCGTTGCCGATGGTTTTTAAAACTTTTAAAGTCGAATGACTCAACGAATATTGAATTTACACACGTGCAGGGTTTTTGAGAATAACTTTCCAAAGTTCACATTTAAGTTTCGTAATTGGAATCTTTAGTAAGCTGAGTTCCCCAATAGAATGTCATAAGAAATATTTTTCTAATAGGAAGTACAAAACTAAATAAAATAGTTTAAAAAGTGCCCTAATGATAAACAGTTTGAGAATCACTATTTTTCAAAACGTAAGGTAATTATGACTTGGGCAAGACGATGTTGAAATTTCTATCAGGACGATGTTGAAATGATATGATCACCAGCGTTAGATCTGAATTTTTCGATTTACAGCGATGTAAAAAATGGAGATAAGATCTTTCATATACCTACAGACTGAACTGATTTATTTCGATCTACAGTGATGTAGGTTCCTCATCACAATTCAGATCTTTATCAGAAGGTATGTGAAAATAAACATCTTCAGAAATTACAAGCGACCACTTTTGGAACCAAGGATGTAACTTGAATGTACAGCTGCGGGAAAAAAAAGGCCCACTTGCTCTTTATTTCACCATCGTTCGTCGTATAGCAAAGTTATATATACCATTCGTTTGCAAACAACGCGTACTTTAATTTACTATTAATTTAATTTGCATAAGGGGCCGTCTTCATATTTAATTCTGCATCAACTTCGTTTTTCTCAATGGCAACCCCATATTTTGACTTTATTAAACGAAAGAAAACCTTCAAATTACCCTAAATATAAGTTTTCACCAATTTTCTACGATAATTTCCGGAGATATTGCGAATTCATTTTTGCGCGTTTTTAAGGGACTTTCTGCAAATTGAAAAACGCTATTTGTATGTTCCGAACTTTTCGCCTTTCATTTATTTCGCTCGCGAGAATTAAAAGAAATTAATATTATTTTCAAGGAAAATATTGTTCCCATCTCTCTTAAAGTTTTTTGTACTGAGAATATCAAGGGTAGAATAGAATATTTAGTCTGTGGTCCAAATGACCCGTGAGTTCATAACTTCCTTGGTTCGTACACATGATTTAAGGGGAAAATGCAAAATGACTGCTAAGGATTTTGAAAATCTTTGTAATTTTGAAATTTTATTCAGTGCTTCCCTTGATGTTTCTCTTAGACAGCTGAAATGTTGGCAGGAGTTAGAGGCTGCTCCCTGCTCTTCTGACTACAAGCATGAATATTGCTCGACTCAGCTATGGTCGAACTTAAAGAATGGTTTCATGATTGAAAATTTATTTGTTTGAATTTCATGTAAAAAACGCAATTACTTTTTTGCCGACCCAATATTATCACTGTGTTTGTTATTTCACTTTCTTCATTTAATACTATCGCCTGCAATGTGCAATATTCTTAAGACTTTTGGCGGTATTTTAATTTATAGTTAGATGAAATTTTTTTTTACAGAAAAACGTGATTTTGAATGTTTGATAAAGTATGGGGAATTCCAAAGACCCAATGTTTCCGATATTAAAAAAGGTCACATTCATGCCTGGAAAGTTGAGGATGTTAGTTTTTCAGAAATAGGACGTTGTATTAGAAGGCATACATCTACTGCATCTAATTCTATAGCTGGAAAATATTTTATTTGGGCGAATATAGTAGCGGACGCAACAATACACGCTTTATAGAATCCCCAACAAACTGTAAAAACCTCTAATTTATTTGCTTCAGAATTTGATATTTTTAATACTGGTATCTTTTACTGTGTTTTTGCACAAAATAAATCTAATTTACATTTATTTTATGCAATTTTCAAAATATTTTCACTTAATAAATTTATATATGGTCCCTTAACTCATGAAAATAACACATTTTATTTAATATAAATTAAACTACTGAACGTAAAAATTTGAAATTTTGCACAGCCATGTAATATTACTTTCTGCATCTATTTCCATCGAAATTTGGCTAGGTCGCTATTAATAATTTTTTTGAATATTAATTTAATAATTCATAATTCATATTAATGATTTATTAAAAATGATAATAACATTAAATTATGTTTGGGTCGTTTAGTTCTAATAGTACGAATAAAAATCAGCTTCTTACTACCAATATTATATGAGATATGAATTGAAGTATGAAAAAATATTTTAACATAGGGGGAGGGGGATTTTGGGTGCTCATAACTCACTCATTTTCTGTCCAAATTTATTGAAAATTGGTGTCCGGGGTTAAAATGAGCTAAATTTTTGAAATATGAAGTGAAATCTAGGGGTTTCTATTGAGAAAAAAAAAGTTGGTGCGAATTTTAATATGTAGATGGCCCCTTATGCAATTTTTATGCATAGCAAATTAAAGTGGGCGTCAATCGTAAACGATTGGTATCTGTAACTTTGCTGTGCGACGAACGACGGCCGAAAAATGTACAAGTGGGCCTTTTTTTTTCCGCAGCTGTACATGGCGGTTTTTAATGGTAAGTCGGGTATCAAGCCCGCAACCCTCCACTTATATTCTCCTGCTTTAAATAAAAAAATAGAGAGAGAGATATATATGAGAGAGAGAGAGAGAGTTAATAGAAATGAAACAAGCTGACTGATTCGTGAGTCCCGTGTTGTCTACTAGTCAGCATTCTCGATTTTGTATACAGCCATCTTAGGTGGTTAAAAGTCCTAATGCTAATCTTTTAGAAAAAAAAAAATACATACATTTCTTTGGCGATTGCAGAACGTTTCACATTAGTTTACAGAAATATATTACCTAAGTACGATAGTTAAAAATAGATTAGAAGATTCTTAAATATAATATGAGTAAAATAAAGTCAGTAACAAAATCTTAACAACAACAAAAGGTATGCTTTTATTTTAAAAAGAATTAAGTAATTTCCTTTTCTGATATTCGGGACCACCGAAAATTTTCATGACTAGAAATAAAATTTCACAGACGACCAAAATAGGTTTTGCATTTATAATGTATGGGGGCCCCACTTTTAAATTTATAGTTATAAGAAAATCTATGTTCCCGGGTATCAGAGACTGTACTTGACTGTATCAGATACTTGAAACTGTCCTGCTTCTATACGTCACATCATTCCATCATCTAAACGTTAGTGGTTACCCATTTTTACTGTTAGAATTGCGCTTATAAAGCCTGTTTCTCTACTGGCTCCGCTTACACACGTGTACGATTACGTATTCGACGTACAAGATTTACATCTTTGTCTCTAAGCAGTGGTATTATCATTTTTATGAAATTTGACAAAATCTGAAAAGTCTCATAATTTTAAATATGAGTGTAGATAAGGAGAGGCAGATCGCACCCAGCAGTTCAGTTGCTGTAGTAAATTGAGGCAGGTGATTCTGCCGGGAGCGTAGGGCTCTGTATTGTGTGCTTCAGTAAGCGATTTTTCACTTGTTTTAAGAAGCTTATTTTTGAATGCTGTTAGTGAATACTTCATTGCTATATCTTGAGGAACAGATGTCAGTTTTTCCTCGAGAATTTACCCTGAATACTAGCTTGTGGAGGTATTTTATTGTGTGAGAAATAGAGAGAAAGCTTGTCTTCTGTGCTAAGCTGGCTGTTATAAAATAGGTTATTGCTTATTAATTCCTGTGAACTGTGTATAGCAGATTATTCGTCGAAGTCCTAGAATCAATAAAATTTGTGTTTCTTCCTGTCAACTGGACTGTTTACTAAAACTTTACACATTCACTGGACTTATAAGCTACAAACCCGGAAACTGAGCAGAGTTTTCTGCAACACTATATACAGTATGCCCCCTTGATGCCGTCTTAACTTTGGAAAGGCGACTGCTATATTCATAAAAGTGGTGTCTAGATATAGTAAAGTAGCCACGCACTACTGAATAAAACAGCTTACAGAGCCATCTGACTGCTAAATTCGGAGTTAGCGTTCTTATTTCAAAAGTGATCCGAGATACGGGAAGAAGTCGTTAAACATCATCGGCGTAGTAAGAAAAGACACCTTAATCTGCACATGATGCTCACTAATTCGCACAATAACGTTATTGACGGAAGGCGTAAAACGTTTGGTCGTCATCTGTTTGGTCGAATTTTTCAAAAGCTCATTTATCGTTCATGTTTAAAGCATTTCCCGTTAGAAACAATACACATCTGGACGCTGGTCTGCAATTCTTACAGGAAGTTTTAGAACATGGCTGGTGACACGCTGCAAAAGCACGAGTAATAATTTTTTACGCCTTGCATTTTATACCTTAATTTTTAACATTAATGTGCTCAAGATGTCTTTTCTTAATAAATCGGTGATACTGAACAAATTTGTAATTGACTTTTCCAGTATCTCGTACCGTTTTCGAGATAGGAATGCAAACTCCACAGTTTTTTTACCAGGCTTTTTTACCGTACTACCAGGGGGCGCCGTAGGCGGTTTCATTCAGTAGCGCATGGCTACTTTACTATACCTAGAGATCACTTTTAAGAATATAACAGTAGCCGTCTGGAAGTTAAGAGAGGGCAAGGTACCTTAATGGGCATACTGAATATTTAAATACTTGCTTTTAGCACCTACATTGGAAGGGCAGAAACATATATATATATATATATATATTTTTTAGATTTCAGCCTCTGTTTTTTGACTGATTTTTGAAAAGAGAATTAAAACTAGAAAGTTCACCAGTTCATCCAAATAAAGAAAGAAAAATAAGCAGAGAGAGAGAAAGAATTCGTTTGAGGCTTTTAAACTGGAGACTTCCCTGAACTTTGGGGGCGAGAGGGATTAAGGGTTTGTCACTGCTGTATAAGATATCTTAGCTGAAAAACATAAATGGTATAATCGTAAGTTATATGCACATATCAGGCAGGCAACACTTAAGAAAAAGATATCGATATATGTGATATTAGGAACCCATCGCCAGCACTCAGCATCTTTTCCCTATCATAAAAAATACTTATTTTTCTTACGTATACCTGTAATACTATAGACACATACTATTCTGACATCTGAGTGCTTTGTTTAGAATAATGAAAAGATACTTAAATGCATACATGCATTAAAGTTGCTTACCTCGCCTCTCTAAAGTATCCAAGAGCTCTCCATTCTCAAAATACTTGTTAGTTTGAAAAGCTTTGGCTAAAAGTTGCTTTTGAGTACTATAGGGTATAGACTCATTTTTCTCCTTTGTGGAAATAAATGAGAAGATGACTGCATGATTTCTAAATTCTGACATCATAGTTAAATTTTCACCGACAAAGTTCAGACATCGGAGCACACTTTCGTCTTCCAGCTTTGTACAGTTTTATAAAAATTACACAAATAAAATATATCAGCTTCAATTAAAATCTAAAAGAGAAAAAACCTCAATAATTATACTTCACTAAAACTCACGAAAGAAAATGAATGTTAGTTTACATTTGGGTGGGGCCCCAGCGGTTCTGCTTTTGCTAAAATTCATATAATTATTCACAGCTATCATAGAGCAATGTCTTGATATTTTTGCAGTTATTTAATATTGCCGTGCGCCTTCTCTTGACATCCGACGAGTTGCTGTCGGACGATCTTTGAAGGATGAGATCTGCTGTAAGGCTAACGAAATCTTATTGAAATTTTAAATATAACTCCTGTTTAAATATACATTAAAGACATTTACATTAAAACAGAATATTATTGATAAAAAAAAAATAGAATCACTCCTCGAAGTTCACCCAGGATCTCCTGCAAAATGAGACTTCCTCGACTGGAAGTGGGAGTGCAATCCCGCACGGTTTTCCGTTTCGCGGGATAGCGTCTATTGTTGCGTCCACTACTATTTCCCCACAAATAAAATATTTTCCATGTATAGAATTAGATGCAGTTGATGTATGTCTAGGGGGATACGTAGGGAATGCCATTCCTAAGGAATATAGGAAATAGTAACAATGTAAGTACTATCAAATTTAATACTTTATCTTATTTGATAATTCAGACAATACCTTACATAAATATAAAAATAATAGTCCTAACACTGTCTTTCTGCGGGAACGGGACTGCCTTCTCTAACTGGAAGCTCTCGCCCATCCCACTTCTGTTTACTTTATTCCTGCACCCGGAAGGGTCGCAGTCATGGCCCCCAAAATAAGATTTCGCTTTTTTCCCCTGATGCAGCTAGCAATACAGGCAGTTATTTTTCTGCATACAGAGATCATAGAACCAGGGAAAAAACTAGGATACAGATAGTACAATATATATAATAGAATTATGCAAAAGAATTACATAGATAAAAAGTAAAATAGGTAAAAGTTAAAACATCAGAACAAGATCAAGTCTGCAATCTATTCAGAAGGTCTCTAGACTTCAGTATTTGGAGAAAACCTCTGGTCTGGGAGAGAATTGAGTAAACCAGATGTTCAGCATTCATCACCGCACCATTGCAGCAGAGATCGCAGGCAGGACTGTTAACTATTTTGAATCTGCGAAGATGGGCTTATAAGAAAAGCGAAGCAAAATCTGATGAAGTTATACACTCGACTTTATTATACAGCAGAGCAGTTAACATTTCCCTATTAATATACTTTAACAAACAATATAAATTCTCAAAACATACACACATATGCCTTCGCTCAGAGCTTTGCCTCGCTTCCTCTTCTTTTGAGCATTTGAATATTGCACCCATTTATGATGAAAGGGCTGCCAATCTTGAAAGGCTAAAAAGTCCCTGATTATGAATGCCATTCATATCAAGATTGATATTTTTGCCATTTAAGAAGTTAACCTTTTATGGTTTGTATTTGCATCTTCTACCGAAATCTAGAGGAATAGCTAGTGGAATCTTGATCGGTGTAAGACAAAGTCTAACATCTTCCTTTTGTGTCATAAGTGAACTACAACAAGTCATTGGCGCAAATATTACTAAACTTAACGTCGGGAAAGAAAAAACAATGCTTTTACTGTCTATATGTGCTATATAGCCCTCCGGGAAATAAAGAAACTTAAGTGGTATTCCTTTCCTTAGGAAATGTTTTCTCATTCGAGATTTTGACGCTCACAGAAAAACTTGTGGCTACAATGGCAGTAATGCTGTAGGCATTGTTATGGAGGACCTTTTGAACCCTAAAAAATTATAACTTACCTTTAATCCTTCAGATCCTGCCTCCTATTTACACTATAACGGTTAGCAAACAAATCCTGATTTGGTTATTGTTTCTGAAGACATCGCAGCGAATACCTTCGGAAATGTACTTTATGACCCTGGCTGGGGTCATCGAAAGATTATTAGAAATACCTCTACTTGCAAATTGAATAAATCCAATAAGCTTAAACGCAGAAATACCAATAGGAAGTGGAACTTTAAGAAGGCAATTGGAGGGAATATAAAGAGGAATTTGATTGAAGTTTTTCTCAATTCGATCCTAGTGAAGATAAAAGTATTGATGGTGCTACTTCTCGTTTTTGTTCCATTATCACGAAATTAGCAAAAAAGTGAATTCCAAGAGCCAAAAAAAAAAAAGACATTTAAACCTTTCTGGTCCAAGGAGCTAGAAATCCTTAAGGAACAATCTATTAAAGCTCGTCGTCTAGCAGAAAAAACTAAAGACGCAGCCTATGTTCGTGAGTGGAGGAGAGGCATCGCTTTACTGAAGAGAGAAATTAATACGGCAAAGCGCAATTGTTTTAATAATATTATCAATAGAATTGATGTTTGAAAAGACGGGAAAAAGGTTTACTCATTTTTAAACAAACTGAAAGACACTGCCCCAAAGGGAATAAAGAGCCTATGCCAATATCGGATAAGAGGGTGTCTAATGATAAAGAGATTGCCAATCATTTTGCTAAGTTTCATGCTGGCTCCCAAAGACTGGAGCTTAGCGCTATGCTAGAGGAAGGGTGAAGTCCCTCCTACAGAAAAACAATTTAAATAAACCTGTGACGACACGAGATTACCTTCGCGCACACAACACCCGGCAATTGAAGACCGGTCGAACGGGTACCTTTTGGCCGAGCTGGATTGCGTCTCATTCTACCACGCGACTTCAGTGGTTTCAAACCCAGCTCTCGCCACGCGCTCTCCCTACATTGATGACCCGGACAACGAACACGCATTCTCCTTCTCGCCTATAGCGACAGATGGCACCAACACCGACCTCTTCCATCTCTCACTCGGTTCTTTCAAAGTCCGCAACGAGCGGCAGCGACCACACCAATGTCCACGACGAGTGGCAGCGACCTCAAAAAGTCCACAACGAGTGGCAGCGACCTCAAAAAGTCCACAACGAGTGGCAGCGTTCCATAATGCTTGGAACATTGTTCGTCAGCCTCCGACTGTTTCTCTAGGGAGGGGAGTAGTTTGGTGACACGAGATCACCTCCGCGCACACAACACCCGGCAATTGAAGGCCGGTCGAACGGGTACCTTTCGGCCGAGCTGGATTGCGCCTCATTCTAGCACGCGAATTCCGTGGGTTCAAACCCAGCTCTCTCCATGCGCTTCCCAACAAGCCCATCTTCTACGTCAACTTTACTGTAGCGGAACTTAATGAGGCTATTCACCTACTTAGATGCGGAAAAAACCCAGGACCCGACAATATTCATTCAGAATTTTTGAGGAATCTGGGACCAGCCGCTCGTCTGGCTCTTTTAAGGTTATTGAACCAGAGCTGGCACTGTAGTGTTTCTACGTCAACTTTACTGTAGCGGAACTTAATGAGGCTATTCACCTACTTAGATGCGGAAAAAGCCCAGGACCCGACAATATTCATTCAGAATTTTTGAGGAATCTGGGACCAGCCGCTCGTCTGGATCTTTTAAGGTTATTGAACCAGAGCTGGCACTGTAGTGTCCCCTCTATTTAGTTGAAAGCCACTGTAATTCTAATATTAAAGAAGAATAAATCTAGTGACCAAATTAGTACTTAGTACTAGGGACCAAATTAGCGACCAAATTAGTAGTAAGACTTATCTCATTGACAAGTATCTTGGCTACCGTTATGGAGCGCAATACAGCATCTAGATTAAATTGGTTCCTAACCTAACTTTCTCTTGAACAGACCTGGTATAGATTATTTAACTGCACCGCTCACAAGTCATCTGTTTTAGCCAAGACGTAAAAGCAATTGTAAAAATTCTTTGAATTGCGTAATCTATTATATCATAAACAATCTAAGTCAATAAATAATTTCTATAAAAATTATGAAACTTAAATTTTTATACGGTCTCCCAGTCCTATCAGTTGTATCTATAAAAATTTTCCTTATACGATTGCACGCACAAAAATATTCGTCCTTCTACGACCAAAATTCGTCGAGTTACAGCTGCTTTAAGTTAGAGCACATTTCGAGAGGCGAAATAGGGGTTGTATACAAAATGAATTTTAGAAAAATTAATGTACCTGGCTTTGAGCCTTGTAATATTTATTTAGCAACACTATAAGAGAAAACCATGCTAAATTACAACACATGGAATTGTGCACACATTGTGCTGGAAATCATAACGCCAACACATGTGCTGTAAATTTCAAGCACTTTGAATTTTCAAGCACTGTGTTGTAAATTTACAACACCGTGCTGTAAATAGTTGGCACGATGGCACGGTGGCACAACAGCGCATGTGCTGTAAATTTACAGCACCGTGTTGTAAAATTACATCACATCATTTTCAAGTACCTAAGTAAATTCACAACACAGTGTTGTAAAATTACAACACTTCATTTTTCAAGCATCTATGTGAATTTACAACACTGTGCTGTAAAATTAAAGCACCTCATTTTTCGAGCATTTATGTAAATTTACAACACCATGCTGTAAAATTAGAGCACCTCATCTTTCGAGCACTTATGTAAATTTACAACACCATGCTATAAAATTACAGCGCCTGATTTTTCAAGCACTGTTGTGTATTTTTACAGCACTTGAATTTTCAAGCACTGTAACGTGTTTTCACAGTTCTTGAATTTTCAAGTACTTTCATGGAATTGTACTGCACTTCTGTGTAAGTTTAAGCCTGATGCAATTTTTCTGTACACATGCATTTATAATTACGTTTCGCGCAAAAATTTATACCTGTCTCTCGATTTGCACGGCACTCAATTTACACGTTTTTAAATGAAAACATTTTAAAAAATTTTTATTGTGTGTGTACATCATACACATTTACAATTACTTTTCAAACAAATTTACAGCTATCCCTCTATTTGCTCGGTACTCAATTTACGCGATTTTCAAAAGAAAACTTTAGTTTTTTTTAATATTATTTATGGGATCCTACAATTTACAATTACATTTCAATCAAATTTACAGCTATCTTCCATATTCACTTTACTCAATTTACACGGTTTCGCGTTTACACGGTTTTACATGTTTTTTTTTTTTAATCCTACACATTTACAAGTAATTTTCAAACAAATTCACACATATCCCTCGATTTGCACGGTACTCAATTTACACTGTTTTTAAATGAAAACTTATTTTACAGGTTTTTTAAATTTTATTTATTGGATTCTACAATTTACAATTACATATCAAAGAAATTTACAGAACTATCCTTCAATATGCACGGTACTCAGTTTTACACGGTTTCGCTTTTATAAGGTTTCAAAATGATTTTTTAAATGGCTTTTTTCCTTATCCTACGGTTTACAATTAATTTTGAAACAAATTTACTCCCATCCCTCGAATTGCACGGTACTCAGTTTACACTGTTTTTAAATGAGAACTTATTTTAGAGTTTTTTATTATTTTATTTATTGGGTCCTATACAATTTAACATTACATTTCAAACAAATTTACAGCTATCCTTTCATATTCACAGTACTCAATTTACACGGTTTCGTGTTTATACGGTTTTTGGAATGAATTTTTTTTCAGTTTTGTTAAATCCTACACATTTACAATTAATTTTTAAACAAATTTACACTTATCCCTCGATTAGCACGGTATTCAATTTATACTGTTTTTAAATGAAAACTTATTTTAGAGGGTTTTATTTTAAATTTTATTTATTGGATCCTACAATTTACAATTACATTTCAAACAAATTTATGGCTATTCTTCGGTATGCCCGGTACACAATTTATACGGTTTCATGTTTACACGGTTTTTAAATAATTTTCTTTTATCCTACACCTTTACAATTAATTTTCAAACAAATTTACCCCGATTGGCACAGTACTAAACTTACACTGTTTTTAAATGAAAACTTTTTTCTCTAACTCTGAAGTAGTTAGAAATTTTGCACAACCATTTAAAATATGTAGAAAAATCTTGCTCCTTTAAAAAGCCAGAAAGATCTGCAATAAATATTTTTGTTGTTGAATTTTTTTGAAACAGCACTAATGTCAAATTACAAAATGTGAATTTAACCAAAAGCATTGCAAGTGGCAGTGGAAAATTTCGGAATGAGATTTTCATTCTTGAAACTGAGATCATTTGCTATTAAAATAAAATATTTGCAAACTCACAGTCACCTCTATGTCTAATATGTTAATGTTATAGTGATGCATAGCTGTAGGAGACTATAACTTTAAAAAAGAACTTTTGTGAGTGTGTAATAGCTTGATAATTAAATATGGCAATATTTTTAACAAAAACGTAAAATTAAAGTCTCGTGAACATAGCTTTGAAATTAATTTATTTTAATAACTAAGTAAGCAAACTTACATCCAAGCTTGAAAGGGGCGGGGGATTAATAATTCTTGACTTGTAAAGGGACTAAGGTTCCTCTTATTCATAGGGCCAAATTATAAGTTAAGATCATGGAAACAGATTTTTTCAAAAATTTGTTTGTATGGAGTTGTTTTATACATACCCGTAAAAGGCAGGCCCGTTGTATTTCTAGAGTTAAGTTGGCTTCAGTGTTTTGTTTTTTTACTATGTCACTCAGCTACATTTATACATACTTTCTCTTATTAATATCTTCTTCCAAAAATCCAGATATTTAAAGAATACTTGTTGAAAAGGTAAATTAAGCATAATGGTAATATACAATGATTTAATGTGCTATTTATTTTTTATTTTACTTTCTTGGAACAAATGCAAAGTAAAGATATAAATAAACATATGGCAGAACAAAATTTCATGCTGTTCTTTGAAAAAGTCAGTATAATGCTTTTAATTTACAGTTTAATAGTTGAATAAAACTTATCATTATATGAATTAGTAGTTAATTTAAAATTGCATTGAAATTATTTATCTAGAATAATTTTGGTAGTTTCAAATTAAAACTCATACTTATTAAAATTGCTTACGATAAGATTTTTTTAATTAAATATAAATTAATGTATTCAAAACAATCACAAGTAAAGTAATTTAATAAAATAACAAAAGCACTCAACAAAAATCTGGTGGTGAAAAGGTAAAAGTAATTAAAAATTTTGTAAAATGGCTCATAAAAGATACAAACTGAGGTCTATCATTTTGAATAATACAAAAAAAGTCCACTCTTCTTCAGTTACAAAAAGTCAGTCATCTGCAAAAGTAAAAGGCTATTCTCTCTGACTGGGGTTGACTTTCTTGATGCTGTAGAAATGTACACTTTTTTGTACCAAGCAAAGGGATTGTCCAGGATAAATACCCTTTTATGTGTATTATTTTACAAAGTTCTTAATTATTTTTGATTTAATAAAATGGTAGCTTTTAAATAAACTGAAAAAAGCATAAAATAACAAATGAAATTTAAAAGATTAGAAATTTTATTGACTTTCCATATACAGTATATAAAGCTACATAGGTTTTTATATTTCATCTCTATTTTACACTACATAACTTATTCAGTCTTCTCTTTGATCAAACTTTCATTAATAAAGAAATATTTTTCAGATGCCTAGGATAAAACAAAAACACGTCATCAGATCAGCAAATAAATAAATCCCAAAAAATGTGCCATTCTTTTCTTTTTTGGCTACTATTTCAATATTTCAACTGATTTCATTAACCCATTTGTGTCCAGATATTTTTGCGACTTTCTTCGACTTTTGCTAATACCAGCAATAATAAATAAATTTCTGCTGTATACTTCTTGAACAAGGGATGATTTCTTTTAAAATCGTTATGCATAATAATTGAAAATACAACATCCTACTTGGTCATGCTAAAATATTTTGTGGAATTGAGGTTCAATACTCGAGAATAAAAGTTAGGGAAAATTAATAACGTTATCGACTGATAGCGAAAATGCCATCCCCAAAAAAGGACACTAGACATAAATGGGTTAACTGAAATTTTTTAATATAAATACTTAATACTTTTGAAAGTCCTTATCCAGACAAAATATTAAAAAATGTTAAACTATGAAAATTTTATCATTATTCTATACAAAATCGCAATATATAACGTTATGCCAAAATCAGGAGCTATGCTGGTTCCTTTTTTAAAAGAATGCATAAAATATGTACTATGTTGAGATTCCTCAACATCGATCTAGAGGCGTGATCGCGATAACGCCTCTACATGCGTATTTCATGCCTTAGAAATTTAGAATACGCCTTAAGAATTTCGGAATGCAGGGGCGTAGCCAAGGGCTGGATTAGGGGGGTCATAACCCCCCCCCCCCAGAGGAATTTTTTGCCATACAAAATGTATATTCTTCACGCCCTTACCACACGCATGTATGCATATATGTGACTTGCAGTAGTCGAACCCCCCCCCCCCCCCCCCTCTATGAAAGATTTCTGGCTACCCCCCTGTCGGAATGCATGTCTTTACGCGTTGCTTTTCCATATAAAATTCCGTTTTATGATCGGTGATTACGGTGATATTTCCCCTTAAAAATGATTTTTATTTACAGTCAACTCTCTGAAATCTGCGATAACTTTTAACCCTTTGAGGCGCAACCCTTTCCCAATGCTGAAAAAAGGGCAGCCGTTGCCATCGCTCGACTTAACTATCAGCGAGATGGCGGACGATCGAAACGTTCATCGCGTGCCACAGATCTAGAGACCCTTTTTTGACGGCTGTGTCTGGCACAGCCAGTTGTCGTCAAAAAAGGGTCTCTAGATCTGTGGCAGCGATGAACGTTTCGGTCGTCCGCCATCTCGCTGGCAGTTAAGTCGAGCGATGGCAACGGCTGCCCTTTTTCATCATTGAGAAATCTATCCAGCTGTTCTCGCATTCTTCCATTTTTCAGCAGATGTCAGTGCTGTTAAAAATAATTGTGACAATTTTTTTTATGGAAAATGACGTGCTAAAATGTAACGGATTCTCGTGGAGCTATGTCACCCGCAACTATTTTTATAGAAATCGGATCTATTCTTTGTGACTGTCAACAATCAGAACGTCAGAGTTTGGTGTTCCTAGAGGGGGAACACTGCGCGTTAAAGGGTTAATGTAAACAGTGAAATTTACAGTTAACACTAACATTGTATCTAGATTGTGTAATCAGTTATTATATATTATTTATGTGTTAAATGCAATTTAATTATGCATTTGAAAATGTAGCCTAATTGTCCGTAGCCTTAATTACTGCTGTGGATAGAAAAACACTCCTTCTAAAAAGGTTAAGGAGTATTTTTACTCTTCTGAAAAAGTCTTAGATGATCACTGCTCAACATAAAGGAATTAAACTACGGAAATACATCTGTAATATTTGGTGGATTTTTGATGTTCCACTGGGCATGCAAGGTGAGCCAATGAGATCAAATGATTTCTTAAAACTAGAAACATTCTAAAAATCATCTTTTGTAAAATTTAGTTATGAAAGCAGCATAATCTACATAAATGGAGATATTGTGTAGGTTCGTAATCGTTCATTCGTGGTAAATAATGTCCAAAAGTCTTCCATTTTCCCACACACATTCTTGCAGCCTCATTGCAAAGCTGCCTATAAAATTGTACAACATTTTTAGCGGTATTGTGGACACAACATGCTGAATCCTATACTTTAAAATACTTTTGTTTTCAGGTGAAGTCACAAATTATATTATATAGTCACTGACACCACAAGACTGCATCTATTTCAGTTCGCTTTCAAGGCACACATCCATTGTGTTTACCCGACCAAGTATTCCATAACTTATTTTCCACACTCTAGATTGAGAACAGTGGTGGTCAAAGCTGCTTCCCCTTTTCTTTCTTTGCAGTGACTTTTTTAAATCATAAGTTTCATTCATTTACCTTGTATGCATATACATACATATATAAAATTTATTTCCTTCTCTTTTTTTCTTTCTTTTTAAAACTTGATGTCACTTCTAAAACATTTAAAATGTATTTTTCTGACAATGTATTTTTTCTTTTAAATCAATCAATGTGAGTATTATTCTTTACTGAAGAACATTTTAAGTTTCAATTATTTCAATTAAAAATCTTTAATTATTGAAAAAGAAGTATATTAAATATAAAGTGTTTTTGTTAATAAATAATAAGCATGTTCTTAAAATTTTATTTCTGAAAGAAAAACTGTTAGTGTCTTATGACATCATTATACAGAGAAACTCCTGATTATCTATTATGTTAATCACTGAGAATGGTTGCACGGCCAATAAAAGAACACAATCAATTCGAAAACTCCTTTCCAAAAGAAAAACAATCAACATCAGTACAAAAATATACAATTTACTTACATTTTCAAGATGCATAACATTAAACTAGAAAATTTTCTTTTAACATTAATTGCTTAAAGAAATCTGTAATGTTAACTTGATTTTTGTATCTTGTCCCAGCATCTATGCGTATTGAAGTATTTTGTAAACCACAATAATACCACTGTAATCAAATCTTCTTTTAAAAGATTTTAATGAAATTTAATTTGATGTAAAACAATAAATAAATTATTAAAAAATTCAACATATAAAATATACATGCATTACCATGCATTAACACTCATTAGATTCTTAAGGTTAAAAAAACAGCAAAAAAAAGGGGGGCGGGTAATAATAAATATGCTCTCTTCTTTAAATATGCAAGCCTCACAGCGAAATTTCATACCTGAATTTGAAGTAGTTGATAAGTTCCAGAGTCAATTGGTTCAGCTCCTTAAGCAATACTGCTTCCTGTCTCTTAATGCTTCCTTTAGGAGGTTGCGAATTGAGTCGCTCATCTCTTGAATATCCCGACACATTCTAGACTACACCTATTTACCCATTAGAGGTCATATGTAAATTGAGCAGTAATAAAGGAGGCCGCATAAGTTGAAGTACCTATGAATGTAATTTTTATGAAATAGTTTATGTATAGTTTCAACAATTCATTGCATTATGTAGAAATATTACTCTCTCTCACACACACAAAGTTATTTATTATTTGACATAAAAAGTAACAATATAAAATATTTTTGTATATTCGCATACGAGTAATAACTTGTTATAACATGAATCATTATTTTTTAATATAAGGTTTATAGATACCGCTGTATTTTTTAATATTTATATACATATATTAGAACAGGGGTGCAAATAGAATCTAAATATTGGGGAGGGGGGAGTTTTGGCGACCGCCAACTTCCAGCGACTGCCACCTTGTTTACATGGGGCTGGCACAGTCTCTGTCAATTTTACCCAGATTTCTATTGGATCTTTTATCGTGTCAAAAATGGATTTGACTATTCCAACTTAAATAACTCCATTTTAGTTCTGTAGAAGCCGCCGATTGAGAATTGTGCTAATATTAAATAAAATGTAGTGTTTTTTCCATGGTTTGATTAATATCCTCTTTTAAATCAATCAGAGATTTTCAACATCTTTAAAATAAAGATTCTAATGTTAAAATTTAATATTATAAATATATTCATATAAATTTGTACAAATCAAACAATTCAGTTACAAGATAACTCCATTACTTAAACTGGTTTTGCATAATTTTATCTTAAAAAATTACTTATATAATATTTACTTTGATTATATTTAAATACATATTTTAACGAAATATAATATTTCTTTCTTAAAAGTACCTATAAACATTTAAAAAGAAAAAAAATTGTACATGGACGCACCCACGGAGGGGGGGCTATGGGGACAGAACCCCCTTCCCCCTAAAGTTGGAGAGTTAGATGTCAAAAAACTTTAAAAATTAAAAGCTGTCATTAATGAGTTAAAATATTTTATTTTTAAAAATCGTCTTCGAATTATTTCTAAAATATCTTTTAGGGAAAAAATTGGTTTTTATATAAATACTTATAGTTAGTGTATGAAATACATTTAAACTCGGTTAATGTCACTGAATAGATCAGGTAATTTTTTATGACTCTATAACGAGTTAATTTCATAATGGGATTGTGTTCCATGGGCAAATGATATTGAATATTTTGACGTGATAAAAGAGTTACAACTACAATCGAGATCACTATAACCGAGTTCATCAGTATTTGTAGCCCTCCCCCCCCCTACCAAAGTAAACTCCTGGGTGCGCCACTGATTCTGTATAAATAATTCATAAATGTAATACGATGAAAGAAGGATTATTCCAAAGAATGTTTCTTAGTTCTGAAATAGTTTTATGTAATAAAATAAACACTTAATATTTTGCAATTTAAAAATAACACATGAATAATAATTATTGAAAATAAATAATATACTTCAGTTTTGAAAAGCAATTTAAAATTGAGATAAAACAAGATAAATTAATTTTTTTTTTCGAGTTGGACATAAGCTAGGTGATTTTTTAATATGTGTACATGTTTTAATAAAAAATACTTTTTTCTTAAAAGTCACCATATAAACAACATTTAAAAAATATTCTGTATAAATAATTCATAAATGTAATACTATGAAAGAAGAATGATTCCAAAGACTGGTTCTCAGTTCTGAATTAATTTAATGTAATTACAATGAGCACTTAATATTTTGGGATTTAAAAATTACTTAGGGAGAACAGTACACCAATATATATAGTTTATGTATAAATACGCATAGCAATTAGTTCAACTTTTTTTTTTGTTTTTTTTTGCTAAATGTATAGGGAGAACTTGACTAAGAATTATTGAAAATAAATAAATATACTTCAGTTTTGAAAAACAATTTAAAAATGTGATAAAACAAGATAAATTTAAGCTCGAGTTGGACATAAACTAAGGTAGAATTTAAAAGAGTACTTTTTTTCTGGAAATACATTTTACCAATATTGGCTTAATGGGATTAAAACTTAAGTAGTATTATTAATTAAAAAAATTTAAAATGAATTAAATCAAAAGAATGATTTCAAAAACCTGATATTTCATACTAAAATATTAAAATAACAGTGAATACTCCTGATATTTTGACATTTAAAATCCATTTTATATAAAATATAAGTTAATAGTAGTATATTGTATAGAGCAGTGTTTCTCAGCATTTTACTAATATGGACCAGCAGATTAAAATTTCAAAACCTTCGCTGACCGGCACATTAAAATTTTCAATATCTTCGAAAATTTTAATGTGGCGTTCAGAATCAATTTAAAAACGAAATAAATTTAAACTTTTTTTTTGGGTTAGACAAAACTTAATGCAGAATTTAAAACAATATTTTTCTGGAAATACATTTTACCAATATTGTCATTAAAATATATTAATAGAATAATGAAGCAAGTAATAGAGACTACAGAAATTTTTTAACTATATTTTTATATTTATTTACATATTCTTTAAGATGAAAAGTTTTTAATACAATAACTCTTATCTACAAGACGTTAATGTTTCAAAATAATCATATTCGAATCGATGTTCTATTAGCTCATTGAAACGAAGAATTAATATTTATAAATATGTATATGTATACGAACTTGGTTTTATAAAATGAAAAAACAGCACTTTAAAAAGATTTTTTTTAAATAAAAATAAAAGCAGTATATAAATATTATTATTTAATTAATACAATTTGATAGTTTACTATCATTAACGCGTAATAACCTTGCAGAAAATTTTCAGTTCAGCAGTCTTGTTTACTAAACAAATGCACACCGGAACTCGGTTTGGCACCGTTTAGAATACCGCCAATATCCAAACATCGTACAATAAACACATACTTTATACGTTATTAGAAGCTTCTGAAGACTAAATTACAACATTATACGATTATCTGGAACCTAAACTTTTTACAACATATCATAATTTCAACCAAATAAACATTATAATAGAATTACTTACACTGCGAAGTCTAACTTCCGTAACCCGGTTCCATTGTAACACATCGGCAATTCACTATAAACACTGTTTTCTTCATTCAATATCTTGGAAATTTACGCATTTGCTTTTCAAATCTGGAACGACTTCAACAATTAACGTCTGAACGCAACCGCCCTCCCATAATGAATTTTATTGAAATCTTTAACAGCCGTTGAAGTATACCAAGAGTCGGTTAAACAACACAACATACACCAGATTACAAAAACATGGGCATGGCAACCAAGCCCTCCCTGAACTCACATATTCTTGCCTGGAGTCCTAGCTTAGCTCACTGAAAATGGCACATTATTCTGATTCGCTATGAATGTCATGTGACCACCAGAAGTTCCACCCTAAGTTTAAAAACCAAGCGCGAGTGCTTGAATTTGATTTTGCTGCACGTGTTGTAAATTAGATACAGCACATTGTGTTGTAAAATTACAGATATTTAATACTGTGAACTTCATCAACTATTTTACGATTGCAGACTGCAATAAAGAAGATTAACGTTTAGCTACGTGAATTCAATAAATTAACATAAAAATATAGTTTATACTGAAAATAAAAATTTTTAAAGAGTTTTTTAAAGGAACTGATGTTAAATAAATTAAAATACCAAAACAAGAGAATAAAACATTTCATTAAACATTAAATTAGAAAATGAAACATTTTAAAGTACGAATATATGCATTTTAGAAACTTAAAATAATCTTACAAATCCTGTTGGCATAACATGTGTTCAAAGTATAGCTTCCTTCGGCTGCAAAGCAAATATGTACTCGTGTAGAAAACTCTTCCTGTACTTTGCGTAGCATAGTCGGTGTTACACATCCGCATGCTACACATATTTACGATTTAGTTAACGGTGTTATTCGAAAGAATCATGTGATTTTGGTACATAATTACGAATAAACTATTTATGCCAGGCACTTCAAAATTTTGAAACTATCTCTTTAGAAGCTGTATTACATACTGCGAAGACAGGCCAATCTGTATCAGTTTCAATACTTTTAGAAAAAATTCTTAAGAATTGGAAATTTTCGCAAAGCGTGTCACTCTTCGAAAAATCTTGCAGCTCAAATCCATGTTTAAGAATTTTTTCTGAAAATTTCACAAAAGCCACAGCGTTTTCGCTTATCGTAGTGTGTAAAACAGCTTATGAAGAAACATCTGGAATTTTTCGGAGACCATGGTGCTATTAGTTTATTTCAATTTGTGTACCAAGACTAAAAACAGAGTTCTTTTTTTTCGAAGAACAGCCTTAAGTCTGATCCTGGATAGATTCTTATTGAGCCTGACTATAACCCCTTGCTTAAAGATTAGTATTGTAAAATAAGTTTTGCTTCTTTCGCCGCATTATGCCAGAAAATGAAATTATAACCTATAACTTAAAGTTTCAATCTTTATATGTTCCCTTAACGGTTTACCGTAACGGGACATTTTTAAACGTCGAAAAGTGACTTAAGCCAAATGTTTTCTGCTCGGTGAATTTTGATCGTAGAAGGGCGAATTTTCTTAAAATTGTGCATGAATTTGTTTAAAGAAAATTTTTTCTAAATATAACTGATAGGATCGGAGACCGTATAAAAATTTAAGTTTTGTAATTTTTATAGGAATTGATTTGTTAACTTCGATTGTTACTGATATGTGTCACCTAGTTGCAGAACCGGCCATCTCCAAAAAAACAAATTTTTCCGTGAGAGCTGATTTTCTGCCACACTTCGCCAAAGTGAGATAAGAGCCAAAACTGTTCGGTTTTAGAGTCATTAGGGCAATGTCTTTAAAATCACAATATAAGGTGATAGGGGCAGGTGAATGGTTGGGAGTTAGTCAAGTTTCTTTTTTGGATTTGGCCGTTTTTGCAACTTACTTTGGAGTTATCCGGTTTTGCTACAAACCAAAACTTAAAATTTCATAAATTTAATGTAAATACTGGGTTATTAGAATTGAAAATAGACAAAAATGTTTAGTTCAACTAATTTTTATTTAACGGAAATTAAAATCGGAATTTAGGATAACTATTTTTTAAATTAGCTTAATATTTATAAGGCTAGGACTCCAGGAAAATTAATATTGAAAAATGACTTTTTAAATCACAAAGCTTCAAAACTCACTTGAGAATCACCTCACTCATAATATTGCGTGACGCGCACTATAACTTTTACCAGGGATAGGCAAACTATTTCGGTCACGGGCCAAAAATCGAAAAAAAAAAGTTTGGCGGGCCAAGATAAATTCTTCTAAAATTTCAAAAACAATATACAAGTATTACAATTTAAATATGTTAATGAGATGAATGAAATTGCGATTTCATTTTTAAAAGTTCCTTATATTGAGGTTCGAAGTGAGATGCACTGATTCTAAGGAACGAGGCTAAATGCTCTTCTGTCAGTCTACTTCTGAAAGATTTCTCTCTAAGGTTCGTAGTTGAAAACACTTGTTCTAATATATAAGATGAAGCAAACATAGCAATGATTTTCTGGGCGTGAGGTATTAAATTTGGGAAACTTACTTTCGATAATGATTTGTAAAACTCTAACTTTGGCATATTTAGAAAAAGATGATTGTTAGATTGCAATTCAATTAATTCAAGCTGCAAATCTGACCTCACTTCTTCACAATTTACGTTAAAAGGCATGATAAAAATGTCCAATTCTGTTTGAATGGCACTGAAATCTTGAAATCTGCGTTCGAACTCAAAATGCCCTTTTTTCAAGCCATTGTCATAATTCTTAATATGGATATATAATATATAAATATATGTATTCTTTCAATTTCCATCGGACCGGCTATTTAAAATCCCACCCGCGGGCCGGATAAAACCTTCCTGCGGGCCGTAGTTTGCCCATCCCTGACTTATACAATAGAAAGATAAAAAAATATGTGCAAAATTGAGATTCTTGTGGCGAATTCTTCCGAAGTCTTACACATTTCGTCATGATGGTTCATCCATGCATCGTCTTCATCCATATCTTCTTCTCAACCACATCTTTGCTTCCTACTGGAGCAGCTGATGACAAGATATATTTCTAAAAAGTTAGGCGTTCGTTAGTATTCCATTTCGGTCCGAAATGCTTTGTTAGCAAGTTTTTGACATCTCGAAGTTTTAGAGGCTTTACCACACTACCAGGAACCACTACCTCATGTTTACTGCTCCTAATATTTCTCTTGCTCTTCACAACCGGCTTTCTGACTTCAGATCTATAGAAAATTTCCCCTTGCACCAACACCTTATTATCTTTCTTAATGAAAAATCTTTTAGTCGGAGCATATTTAAAATGCCACTGTGCAGGTGATTTTAGGAAGGCATTGCTGGTCTTCTTTCGATCAAAGTCGGTGTAATCTTTACCTGGCTTGAAAACTCTTCCACTTTCGGATATAACTTCTTCATAATCTGCAGGCTGAACGAAAGTCTCAAATTTTCTTTCTCTTGAGATCTACAAAAGTTTTGAAATTTCACATTAATCTGAATGTTCGTTTCCAAGTTATGCTCAAAAGACGAGGCTAAACCAAACGAAAGCATGGTAAGTAAACAAATTACAAGATACTCACCTGAGAAATTTTGCTCTGTTCCTTTTCCATAACGTAGGATCACTTTTCCTTTTTCTTGTTTGACTAGGAGGCACTTCTAAAAGCTTCTCCATAGTAAAAAAAAAACATTATCTATCTATTTATCTATCTTTATATTATATATATACACACAAAATTCAATTTGAAACTTTGTGTATTACACATCCACAGGGGAAGACACGATAACGGTAATCAAAAAGTACCACTGTCAGTAAGCAGCCACCGTGAGTGTCTATTCTTAGCTGGAAGAGCAGCGTCATCTGGCGGAGGTGAAGATGGCCGGTTTTGCAACTCACCGGTTGAAGGAGTTGGGCGGTTTTGCAGTACACCGTGATTTTAAAACGCGTATAAAATGCTGTTTTGACCGGATTAGCCGTGGTTTCTCGTTTCCAGTTGGTGGAAAACTTTACTTAGAACTTAAAAAATTGTAAAAACGCATTTTCAAAATTTGAAGAGATGGCCGGTTTTGCAACTAGGCGACACATATAATAGATTATACAATTTAGAGCATTTTTGCATCTGGAAAATATGTGTCTCTGACTAACAGTTTAGGATATAGCCATTGGGCACTGTTAGCACTGGGCACCCTGTATAACTTGATGGAAGTTAGCCAATTCTAATCAATGCCTGAATCCCTAAAATATCTCGAGTAATATCCTGATTAATGAGCTGTCCGTCACTAGTCAGGTGTGTTTGATCGGCCCTCCAACATTTGTAAGTTGGAAACTCCTGCCACAGAGCATATCTGGGACGCTCTGGGGAGGGCAATCGCAACATCTCTCAGAGAACCATCTAGGTCCTGTAAACAGCGTTACCGTACGAGCGAGAACAATTGCCGCAGAAATTCATAAACTGCCTTATTAGAAGTACAAAATCAGGATGTGAGGCCGTTATATCTGTAAGAGGGGACCATACTAGAGATGAGTTCGGGCTCATTTTTTGAAGCCCGAGCCCGGCCGAGCCCGAGGACTTTTAATCCGAGCCCGCCCGAGCCCGAGCAATATTATTGAAGCCGGAGCCCGAGCCCGCCCGAGCCCGAGATTTCAGTTAAGGAAAAAAAAATTCAATTACTTCATTGCTGGAATACAATAAATTTTGCCGTTTATGCAAATTGAAGACAAATATAGTTGCAAACTCTCAATGCACTTTCTAATTCTCTATATCCATGTTCATCAAATAATGTCGGATCTCATGACTAACTAAGTAATATAAGCCGCCGTTCTGAAATACCCAAAGAGCTTCACGCAACTTCTAGGCGCCCGTGCCAAGTGGCGGATCCAGAAGTTCTCTATCGGGAGGGGCTAAAGTTTGAAAAAAGCTTATTTCACCCAAACAAAATATGCAATAAAGCAAAATTTTAGTCTTAATCAATGTAAAAACTTTTGAGAGGGGCTAAGTGATTAAATAAGATAACTTAACATATTCAAAGTGCATAATGAAGCAGAATGTTACGCTTTAGCAATCTCTTTTGAGGGGGGGGGGAGCTGAAGCCCCGTAGCCCCTACCCTGAATCCGCTCGTGCGTCGTGGTGCCCCATTTTTTTTTAAACTCTTTTATTTTCCTTATGAATCTCATTTTAAAATCTGTTTCAAGGAGTATGTTCAATAAAGAAGAAATTTTTCACGAGCCCGAGCCCGCCCGAGCCCGAACGCAGTTGTGAATTACAGAGCCCGAGCCCGGTTCGGGCCCGGGCTCGGGCTCGGGCTTTCGGGCTCGGGCTGAGCCCGTCTCATCTCTAGACCATACCCGTATTAACTCATCTTTTTTTTGTTCTTCTACAACCGCTGTTTCATACCTTATGACTTCAACGAGTGTTATGCATGATTAGGCTAGACCCAGCAAACACACACCTGCTGGCGGAGTATCTTGCCAGTGCCTTTCTGCCTTTACGTCCAGCATCGGCCCGGCACTGCAGAAAGTAACCGAATCGTACCAAAAGTGGTCGCCCGAGAAGTACCTTCCCAGAAGCCTGGGAAGGCAACGGCACTCTACTGGCATACTGCATGTGCCGGCCGTTACTCACAATAAAGGCACTGGCCCATTAAGTTTATAATGCCCAAAATGAAACGGCCGGGTGCCGGCTATTATTAAAAATAAAGGCACTGGCCTGGTGTCTTAATAATGACTGCAATATAATGGCACTGTACCGGATTAGTGCCTATTTACAGTAATGCTGTCATAATTAAAATACGAGCCAGTGGTGGATTCGGGGTAGGGGGCTTATTCATCAACCCCCACCCCCACCCCGCAAAAGAAAAACATTCCTTAAGGGTAACATTTTAAAAGATAAAACATAAATGAAAGATAAAAACAGCAAAATCCGTTGGTCAATCGTTTGCAAATTATGTGCGCCTATCATTAGTGATCATAATTGTGTGCAGTTTTCATAAACTGCAATTTTCTTACAAATTTGCAGTCGCTTAAGATTTTTTTATAAGAGAGGCGGTAACACATAGAACCAACATAAAATCATTTATAAACAGTTTAATTTCAATATTTCAAGAGTCAGAGATTTTATAAATGAGCTATAGTACTTTACGGTTAGTATATATATATTAATGACTATGTCATTTTATCTCTCATCCCCCCCCTTTATTGAATATTGTCCGAAAAATGTGCCCCCCCCAAATAGCGACATAATTTTACATATATTTAAATACTATTGCTTCACAAAAGCTTTAATCTATTGTTACAATATTCTGTAAGCTGTGAATAGGCATCCCATGTATTTATCTATAAATAGGTTACATTTAAGGCAGTACCCAGGGGGGGTGGTCCGGACTCTCCCCGAAATTTCAGTTTTTGCAAACAATGTAATAATGATGAAGTCTTTTCGTGGAAAATCCTATCTTTTTCACCGTTTGGACCATCCCCGAAATTGTTTTCTGGGTATGTCCCTGGTTACAATCATAAAAATTTCAACATAGGGTGACCAGGCGAAATACACGAAAGATAAGATAAAATGACATACTCGATTAATATCGTTTTAATATGGCAATAATGAAATTAAAAAATTAGGGGGGTTCAGGGCCCCCCCCTGACAAGGCTCGAATAGCCGAGTTTATATATATACAAATCAAAATCTTACAGGAAGTAATAATAAATAAAGTTGCACTATTGTTACACATAACATTAGGGTAACATTTTGTTTATTATAAATTTTCTTTAGATCAAAAGATTTTTTATTAGCTATTCTGAAAAGAAATTCCTATATCTACCTGCTGTATACTACATGACTTAAATTTTACGGAGGAAAACATTTTTATACACTAAAACATACTATGAGAGTATATATATTAAAAAAAGTGAAACTTAAAATTTACCTGTTATTTTCCCAACTCTTTAACATAAAATCCAAGGGCTTCGAAATGTATTATGAACATAAGCGTAAAGTTTTCAAAATTATTGGGGGGGCCGGGCCCCACAACCACATATATTGACGTCAGTGGCGTAGCCGGTTAGGGGGGTCATACCCCAATGTGGAATTTTTTGCCATACAAAATGTATATTCTTCACTCCCTTATCATACACTCGTATACATATATGTGTGTTGCAGAAGTCGTAACCCTCCCCCCCCATAAAAAATTTCTGGCTACGCTACTGATTCACGTACATTAACTTACTCATAACTGCCAACTACTAAGGAATATAATTAACCACTTTTTCTACATGATTTTTCGGCTTAAAATATAGCAAAATTTTTGAGCTGCGAGCGCGAGCTGGTTACTATTTTGAAAAAAATAATTAAAAAATATACTGTTTACAAAAAGTGGTTAATTATATTCCGTAGTAGTTGGCAGCTATGACTTACTACATATAAGTGTAAATTATTGGAGGCGTTCGAGCTCTATGGGTCCATAGAATTCTACATCTATGTAAGGTAAGTATCCATGTTAGTATCTTTCTACCATGTTATAAGTTAAAAATAGAAGCAAAGTAAAAAATCCAAAAGGAGAAAAAAAAACATTTTCGATGAGATAGTGCATTTTAGACACGTCTGAACTTTTCTTCATTTCATACTTTACATAGCTTAATCTGATTTTAATTAACCGATTAAAACCAGATCGGCCAGGCGAGGGCGGCCAGTAACATTGTGTGTTACGTGGCGTCACAATGTATACTAAATCATGATTGAAATCAAAAGAAGAAAATTTTTAAAAGTACAAGCAAAGGGTTTTTTAAACGTTTGTAAATGGCGTGAAATACTTTTTTTATATTAGTATAAATTAGTTTTCTGTATTTAGTGGTAAATTATTGGGTGGGCTCAGCCCCTATTCACAATTTGTTGGGGGGACTCGAGCCCCACGGGCCCATGTAACTCTACGCCTATGATTATGAACCAACAAGATATCATCATTGAAACAGTGTTGTTTTATATAAATAACTTTTCCAAATGATGACGTCCTGCTAGTCGTCTGAAATTATTTCGACTAGGTTTATAGTCGTCTAAAGCTGCCCGCCACAGAAAAATAGATAACCGGCTGTGATAACACACACGACGGCTGAAGTATCCGCATGTTCAGAGGATTGGCACCTCGCAAAAATAAATCACAGCAAAAGAAGCGCATCGATGTCTTTCGTTAACGGGATAGAAACAGCGAAAACAATCAGCAGTCAATTTTTAAAAAAGGCAGTAGTGAAGAGTTCCGACAATACATAGCACTAAAATGTCCAGAACTTTTATAGAAGGGCGGTCAGTATAAGTTCAGCAGGAATGAAGGATGCCAGCAAGTATTATTTGCAGCAATGAAGGAAGGCCAACCACCGCCATCGTAAAATTACCGACGCAAAGTGCCTGGGCGGCACCATTATGTGCTGTTGGACTTAGTTGGGGGGGATTTAAATGACTAATCGAAGGTTTACTCTTAGAAGCGTTGAGGTATATTGGAGAGCGTTGTGTAGTCGTATAAATAATCCAGGTTTTCTAGCAAACTTTTATTTGATTTCTTGGAAACGATTACAGGATGGTGGTGGCTGGGAGACCGTTAGCTATGATGGTTAAAAGGGGTCGGATTAAACGGAAGTCAAATTCAACGGAAGAATGATCAGGTGGTTGGCGAGAAAGTTAAACTTGGCATATTTAAAGAACGCCCAAACGAGAGCCAATAATACATTCATTATTAAAGATGCCGAAAAACCGCAGAATATTCCTAGTCAACAGAGAGAATGGGAAGATATAACAAAGCGCTCGGCACCAAATTATTGAGGATAAAGGCATCCAAAATTACTGTAAACCGTGTGATAGAAAATTATTTCAGCTGTATTTTTAACTTATGTGAGGCTATGTCCATATTTGGTAATGAAAGGAATAAAGTGATGTACGCATATAGAAAGACTTAAAGCATAGATGCATATAAATAAAATGCAAATGTTCTGCATGAGAAACAGATGTTTCTTAACAGCTAGGAAAGCTAAAGAAATATAACGGACTTATTATTGACATGGAACAAAGGACGATAGAATAATTTAAGCATAGATAGATAAGCAGTTAATTGAAATTAAATATGTGGAAAAAGGCGTAATGCAAAATTTTGAAAGACAGAGTAGTTAAAAATGGGAAGAGAATTTAAAGTTAAAGTGCTTGATTAAAATGTATTAAATTTAAGAGAGTAAACACAAATGAAAATTATTATTAAGTATGTGATCTTCATCACAGGGAGTGCCCGAAAGCTAAAAACGCTAGAATATCTCACAAAATTGCATGAAATTTACTTGACATCCAATAAACAAAAATTCAAAATTTCGGGGGTGGAGTTTCAAGCCCTCAGGACACCCACCCTGGCTACGTCCCTGCATAGGAAAAAGTCATCAATTTTGTTTTCAGGAAAGATTCAACAAACTACAAAAAAAATTAATATAAAGTATACAGATTTTACGAATAAAATTTATAATTCTGTACATTCGCGCCTAATACAACGGGTGGGGGTAGGGGGTTCACTGTAGGTGTAGTGAATATTTTTATACTATATTGAACTTGTTTGTATTATTTTAGTTTTAGTACTAAAATATGAAAGTCCAATATGAACTAATTCACCACCCCCCACATCCAATAATAATAAATATAATAATAATATGAACTCCTATCAGAGTTTATTAAGCCAACGTGCGGCCTCGGGCCGACATCTGATATAGGTCCCATTTATATGAAATAACGAAATTTTATGCTAACACTACGAAATATTTACTGGCCCATTACTTCTAAAACGTGCTGGCCCGGTACATTTTAAACAGTACCACGCCGTTAACTATGCTGTGCATGTTTTAGACACATGGGCGCGACAGGCATTTCGCCATTACCGGCAATGTACTGGCGCATATGCATTTTTCAGGCATTGGTATTCCAGTGACTTTAAACTGACGGCAATGTACTGTGCTCCCGGCATACGGCACTTTGCCAGCACGGCGGGTATCTTGCCGTCATTTTGCGGGCAGTAGTGTGTTTGCTGGGGAGTATTATAACTGCTGAATTGTTATTTGTTTTGTATAAATATACATTGATACAAAAAAAATAACATTTCTTATTAAAGTTAACTTAATACTGTTTACAAACAAAATATTTTTTCTTGGCAAGGCCTGAGGCTGTGAGTCAGAAACCTATGGTTTGTGTGTATTGTAATTCTCCTTCCTTTGAGATATAGCATTTTGTGCACTGTAATAACAATGACTGGCCAAGGGCGCGTTCTTTTGTTTTATGTTAAACAATTAAACACATGTAATATTTTTATATAATACACGCGCAACATAGCGCTTATAAATTTGAATTTCATTAAAATCGGTCCAGTAGTTCTGGAGATAATTGACCAAACCTGAAATTTCTCTTAATTTTGAACATGAGTGTAGATTATTCTAAAATGATATTCATTTCTAACGTATTCCCTTTAATCGTTGCAAAGACATAACGGCCACGATTCCATTTGTACAATGAGAATTATTTCACCTCATTGACGGGAATGAACGCTATGCACTGGAGGCTAATATACACGTACGTCTTTGAAACGATTAGAGTTAACATTTCAGAGGGGTTATTTTTCAAACAGGTTATCAAAATTGCCGTTCTTTGATTTTTACCGTCCTGAGCAACTGATCTGCTTGCATATTCGTTTGTCGGCCAAGCCTAGTTGGGGAAACTCCCTTTAATACAATGAAGCACAAAAAAGCATTTGCAATTGTAATGCTTAATTCTCGTGACAAATTATTTTTTTGCTTATGGAATTTGATTGTTCGAGTGAATTTTAAATGCATGATCAATGTCTAAAAATATAATTTTGTGCTTTGACTTTTGAAACTAGTGCGGCGAACTTTAAAAATGCAAGGCGAGTTTTAAAGTTCGCCGCACATATATTCTTTCAGATTACTTCTATGAGCTGAAGAAGGCTGGATTCTTTGTATCACCCGAAACAATTGTACTATACTATTTTGTGTTTATGTGTGTTTTTTTACAGTTCTTAATTTTACGCCTGCTTTGTTTTGGAAGATTTCAGTTATTGTTATAACAAGGAATAATTTTTATATGTATGTGTATTTATATGAGTGATCCGATATTTGAATATGCACAGAATAAAGCATTCTTTTTTATGTAGTATTATCCTTTTCTCTTCCATTTTTTTCATAATAAATATTTTTATCCTATTTTTTAAAAATTTAGTTAATAGAGACTGACGAATAATAACTGTACACAGGCCCCCCAGCTATCCAGAAAAGGCTGAAGAAACTCCAAGGATGAATCAATAGTAAGTATGCAGTTTTTGGAAAAAACAATTTTAGGGGAAAACGGAAAAAAATGTAATCCTAAATTTAAATGAGATCTCCTATTGTCTAGAATAATAACTGAAAATATTATTCGAAACGGCTTTTTACCACCCTATGCATATTTAAGTAACAGGAGAACAAAGTGGCTAGAAACAAGGAGTTATAAAAATATTTTGCACAGCTTTATTCGATTAATCCCTTAAATATAGCTCCTGCCAAAATCACGGGCTAAGCTTTCTCCCTCTATTTCTCGTGCCTTTCATATTTCTGGGAAATAGTGTTCAAATGTTATGCTCCAGAAATATAAGAGCACTTCAATTCTTATGCACAGACTTTTTTTATTATCTCATTTCATACAACAGATGACAATACTAGACTATTTTTAACTTAATCGGAGGTAGTTTATTTTTAGCAACAGATGGTAGCAAAGCAATACACAAATACACGTATTTGTGATATGCATTGTGCAATCTTACGTCACTTTCTTTACTCATGTTCAAAGAAAACTTTACAAATATTTATTTATTTTACGATGTAATTTTAATGAAATTCTCCTTTAGTGTTTTAAACATATATTTTTAATGATTCCCTATTTACCACAAAGCACACATTCAGTCACAGTAACCCTCAGTGTTGGCTTTTCCTAGAAAATTAAGTTTGTTTTTTCTTTCGCGCTAAAAAATTGTCCAAAACTTTAAAATTAATACGGATATGGTACATGCACTTATTTTTATAGAATTTTCTGGAACAAAATGGGCACTTTCATGACCGTTTCCTTGAAAATAATACGACCGTTAAGGGGATAAATCTTCTTTTATCAGAGCAATGTTTCAACTTAAACAAAAGCGAACACATTATTCGACAGAATACATAATTTTATGTTGTCTCTAAACTGCAAGTTGATCACGCAGAAGTTCGATTACTTTAAACGTTTAATTCAGTACGTTACTCGTTGCTTTTAGTTAGATGTTTGGGTTCTGATCCATAAAGTCTCAAAGGGAAAACTGTCTTAAATTATATAGGCTATGCTTGTTAAATTTTTGTTGGACTATTCTGAAAACACCATAATGGCACCCGCTTTGAAATGGAGTGATCAATTACGATATTTTAACAAAAGTATAGCTCAATACCTTAGGTACAGAAAGTGAAACTATCTTTAAGACTATCGGAGCATAGTAGAGAAAAACGTATCATATATTAGAGATTATTTCTGGGTCATTATATGCGGGTGTATTTTTGCTAGCAACTGTTATTTAAGTTCAAATTTTTTTCATGTAAAGACGGCAATGGTTCTTTATCACGGCAGATGGTTTCCAGAATTTTTCGGAGCCTGAGTTGTCGCCCTTTTGTGCACTTGTTTTAATAAATCGATGAACTGTTCTTAAAATGATTGTTACACAGTCATATTTTTATTCTCATTGTATCAAGATAAGTTGACAAAACTGTAGATTCGATTATTAATTGAATTACAATAACAAATATATTATGTTGTAAACATGAGGTGGTAATAAAATCATAACATTGTGCAATTTTTGAAATACAGAATACAAACTCGAGAAAAGGTAAAGTACATAAAGAGGTAAATTAATGAGCATTATTTATTAAATAAAATATATCTAAGGCTATACACAGTAGTCTAGGATCCGTTTGCTATAAAGCCCCTGCACGAGAGGCAGAGAGACGGTGACACAGGCGGCTAGAAACAGCAACGGGACGAATTTGATTGGCTGCCGAGCGCTTCACTTTTAAACATACTGGTTTTTATATTAATTGTCCCGTTAATTAGTGATATTAAAAAGCACCATATTCTTGTGTTAATGTGTATTCTTTAATTACAGCTATATATTACTTATGCAAGTCATTATTACGGTTAAAACCATATTGGGTGCCCGTGACGTCTTCTTACGTTATGCCTCTAGCTATCAGAATCTTTGTCCCGTTGCTGCTTTTGGTCGCTTTTGATGACGACGGTGAAAGATCGAAAACGACGACCTGCATAAAAAGAAGAAGGTGCGATGAAAATGTGTAGCCGCAGATACTCAAAGATAAAGAGGATCCATAGCCGATTCCGTCAGAGCAAAAAAAATTATCCGTATCCACGTTTTTCAAGCGGAACTTCCACGGATCATTTTGCGGCTTTTCAGGACAAACCAAAGAAACGAAATTTTTTTTTTTTTTTTGTTAATTTAGCATAATTTTTACTGTTTAAAATTTAATAATGCTTATCATTTATAAGTGATTCTTTTTGCCTAGCATAAAAATCCCTCTTTTGCTAAAAAAGTAAACTAGTATTAGTAATTTAAAGCTGTATTAGCATGAACTTTCAATACTGGCGGTACTTAGTAAGCTTTTCGAATATTTTTACGTGGTGGGCTTTACCACCACCCCCAACACAATAAAAGGGCTCTATCTCTTGTTCTTGCTATAGAAAGTGTTATTTTATACAGGGAGGTAAAATCTTCCCAGGGAGTGCTTAGCCCCTTTCCCCTTCCTATTTATGCCAATGGTATTTACACATAATTATTAATGATTTTTTGCTTTTCGAACACGTACCATGTGAGGAAAGCACAATGAACTGTGACAATTTGACTGTGAGATTTTGATATATTTAACATAGAGTAGATATAGGGGATAGAGAGTGCTTTGGCAACCGTAACTTAAAGCACTTGTCTCAACAGCCGATTTGTGGCAAGATCTCGTGCAATTCTTGCGTATCCACCTAGCCTTTTAGTTTCCTATGGAGCATTCGTAGCTAGCGCGCTAATTACCGTTCTCACCGTTGTATTTAAAAAAAAAAAATGGTAAATAGCTGCTCTGCACATATGGACGCAATTCATGATTTGTGAAAGGTTCTAAATAGCATTTCACATATATGCGTGTGCTTCATATTTTTAAAACATACTTTTTACGAAAGGTGTTTTTAATTTATCCACATCCACTTAACCCTGGCGATAACTTTTTACGCCAAGAAAATTTACAATATGTATATTGACAGCAGGCACGGACTGGCTCCTTCGGGAGCCCTTGGCTAGAGATTGAAAAGGGGCCCTTTTAAGAGGAATTTAGAGGGAATAGAACATTAAATATGTAATATTTGGGAATTAGTCTTAAGTGCCTAAAAACCACATATAACTATTTTAGAGCTTTTGGGGTCCCCGACTCTTCGGGGGCCTCTTCGATCCGCGGGGTTCATGGTGTCCTCCGCAGCGATTTTGCGTAGAGACGTAAGATTACTGGGAAATAATCCAATTACTACGATATATGTATCAAATCACTCTAATTATAAATTAATATATCCACTTATGGGGACCTCTCCGGCGACTCTCTTTGGGCCGGGGGCCCTCGGCAATCGCCAACCAGCCGACCTGGCCAGTCTAGGTCTGGTTGACAGTGAATTTGGCTTATACTTTATCACCATAAATGAAGAGTCGTTAGCGTAAAGTACAAGTCTAGCCTCTCTGCACATTTCCTTGCCAAAGTTCCTGACATTTCCAACAGATTTTGAATGGCGATAGCACTTTCTAGTATATTTTTACTCTGTGGAACTTACATGTTTTGATGTCTTCTGAATTCATTTCTGATTTTTACGGTGATGTATGGACGTATGCATAAGAGACGGAACACTATGATAGCTCCTAAACGGTGTATTCGACTAAGCTCAAGTTTGGCATATATACACTGCGTGACATTGAAAATGCAACACCAAGAAGAAGTGGTCAGAAAATTATGCTCCTTGCCGAGTTATGCTAATGATGTAAAATTGGCAGCTTGTCAGTGCACATGGAAAAAGATATACGGGAAAGAACCGATAGAACGGACAATTTTTGTGAAAGTATTGCTGCTAGAGAAATTGTCGTAGAAATTTTATTCTTGTCTCAAAGGACACATGTAACCAGAGAATGCCAGGCCGCCGTCAACGGAGGCAGTTCCAGCAGACCGACGATTTTACTAGGGGCATGGTGATCGGACTGAGAAGGGCAGGTTGGTCCATTCGGCAAATCTCGGCAGACACACACCTGGATGTGTCCACTGTACACCGGCTGTGGCGAAGATGGTTGGAACAAGGAAATGTGGCACGTTTAAGGGTGCCGGTGCAGCCAGAGTGACGTCAGCACGCGTGGATCGACGCATCCACCGACAAGCGGTGGCGGCCCCGCAAGCTACTTCAACCTCCATTCTGCGACATGTTCAAGACACCTTGGATGTTCCTATATCAGACCAGAACCATTTCCCGTCGATTGGTTGCTAGTGGCCTGCACTCATGGCGTCCGTTAAGAAGACTGCCATTGGCTCCACAACATAGACGCCAACGACTGCAATGGTGCCAGGCTAGAGCGACGTGGACGACAGAATGTCACAGGGTCGTGTTCTCAGATGAGTCACGCTTCTGTTTCTCCAGTGATAGTCGCCGCGTACGAGTGTGGCGTCGACGATGGAAACAGGTCCAATCCGACAGCAATTGTAGAACGCCCCACCGCGCGACAACGTGGCATCATGGTTTGGGGAGCAATTGCGTATGACTCCAGGTCACCTCTAGTTCGTATTCGGGGCACTATGACGGCTCAACGATATGTGGATGATGTGCTGCGGCCGGTGACACTCCCCTACCTTCAAACGGTTCCCAACGCCCAGTATCAGCAGGATAACGCTCGACCGCACACTGCTCGCATCAGCCAACGTGTTCTGCAAGGTGTACAGACGCTTCCCTGGCCACCGTACTCTCCTGATCTGTCGCCAATTGAACACATTTGGGATGTGATTGGACGCCCTTTGCAGACCCTGCCACTAGCCCGTTCAGAAGACGAACTGTGGCAAATGGTTGACTGGGAATGGAGGAACATTCCTCAGGATGCCATTTGTACTCTCATTGACTCAGTACCTAGACGTGTTGCTTCGTGTATCATCATCGACGGTGGTCTGACAACCTACTAAGACGACGCTGCTCTCCCTCTGTATTATGTATATCATTTTGAAATAAAGATCACTTATTGTTCGCTGCTGTCTCTCTGCTTGCCGAGTTTCAACACTTTCTGCCTACTCCTTACGGTGTTGCATTTTCAATGTCGGTCAGTGTATTATAGACTACACTCGTAGGACTAGTATTTATTTCTGTGTGTACAGGGTGAATATACGAGGCGTATTCGGAAAGTAAGTACCGTTTTGAAAAAAAAAAGTAAAAAAAAATTTTTTTTCAAGCCAATTTTATTTTTGCATGAAAGAGCAAACCTTTAACTTATTTTTCTACATAGTTTCCGCCGATGTTCAAACACTTTCGTAGCGGGTTACCAGTTTTTCTATACCTCCTTCATAGAAACTTCCAGACAATGACGATTATCACGACTCCACAGCAATTTTCACGTCATCGTCGGTTCCAAAGCGCTGGCAGCCTAGCTCGTGCTTCATGTGCAGGAACAAGTGGTAGTCAATGATTGTGTGACTATGGCAACGCTAAGCTAGGGCGATCTGCGAAGGATGGGGGGTGCCTTGGTAGGACTCTCTTAGGGGTTCTAACGCGTATTCTCGTTACATCTCAAGTGGTAGTCGGACGACGCCATTACTATACGGAGGGGGATAGAGTTGCTCCCATCGAAACTGTCGAATCATGTTTTGAGTGTCACTCAGTATGGGATCGAGCATTGTTATGGAACAACACAATTCCTTTACTGAGCATTACTGAGCGCTTTGGTCCGACGACGAGGGGAAAAATGCTGTGGGGTCGTGGTTATCGTCATTGGCGGGAAGTTTCTATGAAGCAGGTATAGAAAAACTGGTGACCTGCTACGACAAGTGTTTGGACATTGGCGGAAACTATGTAGAAAAATAGTTTAAGGTATTCTCTTTCATGTAAAAATAAATTTGGTTTGAAAAAAAAATTACTATTTTTTTTTTTCAAAACGGTAGTTACTTTTCGAATACACCTCGTAGATTTTTTTTTTTTTTTTAACAGATATAATACAGAAAAGAATTCTAATTAATTACGGCCTATGGATGAAAATTCTTGAAAGTGCTCTATCGTCTAAACGGTGCATATCATTGAGCGCAAATTGGGTATGTATATTATATGGTAGGCAAACTGAATCACCGTCTCAAAATGTGTAGGTTTTCATGAGTATAGGACATAAGTTATTTTACAGGGATAAAAAATATTTCATATACATTCCTGCGTATAGACTAATTATTGTAAGTACATTTTTTAGTATTGTTAAATTATTTAAAACAGGATAAAATTGATCAGGAATAAATGAATTTGGGGGAAAATATTCAAGCACCATCTTATAATTTTAACTTTTGCTTTTGCCGAATTATTCAGATTCAAATTTATATAAAAGGTTGGTACCGACCAAGTGACCAGAAAGTCGATTGGAGTTACTCCAGATTTTTAGTATTATATCACAAGAATCCTTTATTACAATGTTTAGTACGAATTGTGAAGAGCCTCAAAAAATTTCAAAATCCCTGACAGTTGTGTTTATGTACCAAAATCATAATAATCCGACCTACTGTCTTAATAAAATAAAACGAGAGGTTCTGTAGATTTGAAAACCTATTTGGTTTTGCAGTACCAATTCGGTAACTTAATGCACATGAAATCCTGTAAAGATTTTTAAAAATGTAATTTCAATTACGAAAATATTTTTTAAGCCATGAACTGCACAGTACCTGAAAATTATTATTTTTGTGGCAGAATATTTCACACATTGTGCACGAAATTATCGCTTTAAGATGATGTATTCTGCAAGATATCCAAACAAAGAGATCCGTATCCGTGGATAGGACAGTAAATGATCCGTTTCGATATCGTATCCGCGGATATATCAAGCAAATGATTTGTTTTCATATAGTACGTATCTACGGATATAAAACCAAGTTATCCATTTCCAGATTCGTATCCGCGGATCTAACTTTTTAACGATCCGGCACACCTCTAGAAAACGGTCGATATAGTTGTCTTGAAGCTATCTTGTAAATCCTACTTTCTTTTTTTTTTAAATTGTTTGTTCTTTCCAAACTGTTGCAGATTAAATGCTTTTTTTAACATAACGACTAATTCTCCTACCTAACCTCTTTCAAAACTATATAATAAATGAAAACCTCGTGTTTTCTATATTTGTATGCAAAATGGTAAGTTACATTTCTGCATACGCTTCTACATTAGTTTTTGCAATTATACCTAATTTTAAGAGGACATTTTGAAGCGATTTGAATAATTTTATAAAATACCGTTCATTTTATTCCATTAGATTTTAATGGCAAAATTTAAGCAATACGTTTTCTCACTCATGCGCTTCTTGTTTGAATCGCCTGAAATACTTAAAAGCATGGCTTTATTGAAAATAGAAAAAATTACTGGTGAATTTTACTTCAAATATTCAAATTACAATTGATTTTAGCTTATCGTACACGGGAGAAGTAATTGTTTTCTCTACCAGAAAGAAGCGTACAGTAAAATGTTTTTACCACCAGGAAAGTTCAAAGATTTAAATTACTTGAAATTTTCTATTTCGTCAGTGACAGTATATGTATTATTCGCCTCTAATATGAACAAAATAGTTCAAGACAAAAAAAGAGAGAAATTTATTTTAAAAGGTTTGTATGAAAAAAGTGAATCCTGACGACAATGTGTTAACATCATCCGGTTTTATATTTGTAGTAAATTATACCAAGTAACGATCTTCAGAATTTCATGATGCGGTGGGCTTCAAGAAAGCTCTACATTTAGTCTAATGTGCTTTGGCCCAAATAGTCTCTATACAAAGGGTCATTTAATGAGAGAATGTGTACTTACAAAAAAATTAATTTAGTTGCTTTGTACAGTTCCTGGGTAAAAAAAGCCTATTTGCACTTAATTCGGCAGCCGTTCGTCGTATAACAACGTTACATATACCAATCGTTTACAAGTAGCCTACACTCTAATTAGCTTTACATATAATTTGCACAGCTGGCCATGTTTATGTATAAATCATCAGATTCCCCCTTCCCACTAACACCTAGATTTCACTTCATATTTCAAAAATACAGCTCATTTTAACCCCGGATAGTATTTTCAATACATTTGAACTAAAATTAATGAGTTATGGTCTTCCAAAATTTTCTCCCCCTATATTAAAATGCTTTTTCATACTTTAATTCATTTCTCATTCAATATTTATATTAAGCCGATTTTTATTCACACTATTAGAACTGAATGGCCCAAACATAATTTATTTTTTAATGATTTTTTAACAAAATATTAATGAATCATGGATTATTAAATAAATAAGCGAAAGAAATATGAATAGTGACCAAGCAAATTTCGATGGAAATGGATAATTTTGATGTGCGACGAACGAAAAGAGCAAGTGGACCCCAAAGCTGTACATTATTTCCAATAATCTGGATAAATACTTAAGGAGCTTTCTTGATTCAATTTAATACGACCACAGTTAAAAATATATGAAGTTGTTACACAGGTAACTTTTTATAAGACTAATTCTTAGTTATGCACTCCCCCCCCCCATTCATTTCGTACCCGGGGTCCCTTAAAATGGTCGGGCACATAGACTACAACTTAACATTCCGTTCCTAATGAATAACCTGGCACTGCGTGCTGTTAAAAAAAATAATACTGCGTTCACTGTCTGTTTTGAATCTGTGTTGATACGTGTTTGCTTTGTTGCCAAGGAAGAGAGAAATGCTTTAGTAGAGTTCATAGCTACTATCGCTGTGTATTTTTTATTCGTTGTGTTAACCCTTTGTGAACCGACGAGACTTTAAAGTCCTATCAGTAAAATCGCTCAGAAGGCCATAAATTTGCAATAAGAATCTAGTGGGATCTTCAGGTCCCTAAAGTTTAATACTTGATTTAATAAGAGATGTTTCTTATATATAAAAAAGTTATTTGATATGAGATGTTTCTAATGCATAGAAACGAATAGCAAAGAAAGTTTCGAACTTCTTTTCGTAAAGTCAAATAATTTGGGACATAAAGTGTTCATTTTAATTTGGTTTGAGAGTTTACGAGATTCTTTAAAGCTGTTCAAAAGTCCTGTGGCGACGATAGCTTTTCATGTGGAAGACCCTTAATTTTTTACATCTATCTTTCAAAATGCTTTGCACGGATGTAATCTGAAATATTTCATTATGGTTGAACTTACAAAATCAAAATTTGTACAGAATGGTAAGTTTGAGACACCATCCATAGAAGTCATGCATCAATTGAAATATACGTTTGAATATCCGGATCCGCGGATATAGACACAAAAATTCAGTATATCTAAGGAATAAGTAATCCATTCATTCGTTTTCGCAGTCTACTTTTTTGATGATCCTCCACATCACTAATTCAAACAGATTGATTCGAGTTTAAATAACAGCTCGAGTTTTCGAACACTAGTTCTTTTGAACTCTAATGCAAGCAGAACGATTCTTTTAATATAAGATGTATGCCATTTTCGTATCAAAACTGCACTAGCATTGATTTTTATGTTAGTCTAAGAAATTCAGTTTTTTGGTAGAAGTTTTTCGGTGATATTTATTAACAAGATTTCCTTGGTGAATTATAAATTGTATTGTGTAGGAACATTTCATTCACCGGTATTATTTACAAATTAATGATTTCAGATTAATAATTACTTCACCAAACAGATAGTTAAACATTCAAAAATGGAAAAGTAGGAAAATTCTTTTGCTGTTCCTTTTCTAATCATTTCAAATTTTGAATTTGGATGTTTAGTGTATTTTTACATAACTATTAATTAAAAACTTATTACATTAATTTTCACACCATAATTTATGCTCCTCATGTTATGAGGAATTTTACAACACATAAGACATCGAAGAGCTGATATAAAGAATTAAGAATTTGCCTGCCTTGTATAGTGTCTCAGTATTGAGAGTCGGTAGGAGAAGGGACAGAATATAGTAGTTACGGGTTAGATCAATGTACAAACGTTCATGAGGAGAATAAGTGGATTTTATTTATATACTAGCTGAAGTACCCATCTTTGAAGGGCTAGTACGTAATGCAAATTTCCAAAAAGCTTGAATTTTCGTCAGTATTGTAGGTGTACAAAGAATGGAATTAGTATGTTGGTAATTGTACAGAAAGCAAAATTATAACTTTGTGTATTTGTTAAAAGATTACAGGTTAGAGAGTAAGTAAGTGATAAGTAAATTTGACTGTAAAAGCTTATTTTTATTTTAAAAAATAAAGTTTTATTCTGGTTGAATGCGCTTTTCAAGTTGAGAGGTCATTCCTCCACACATGTCACTAAATTTTGTTCGATTCACTACAAATATTTTAACATTATGCCTCGAAAATTTCTCCAAATTTCTAAAAAATCTAAAAAGGAAAATAAACATTTAAAAAATTTATTCGAAAGCCAGATTGGATATAAAAACTTGTGAATAATAATGCTTTTCAGAACAGTATCGCTACACATTTTGGGGTGATTCAGCTAGTGTATTCAGTCAACAATTTATTTTCTAAACATCAATTAATTAAACATTTCATTTTGTTGCATGTCAATCGTTTAATTAGAATCAGATATAGCGAGCTTAAAATTTCTCTTTGGATAACGTGAGTGTTTGCGGTTTCTCGTTAAACATTGTCGATAAAGATAACTTGTATTCAGTTTTGGGAAAGTTTTGCAACGAATTCGGGGATATTTCAGCAAGAGTCATCAAGCTTTGTGACATATGAGGAGATTTTAACTGTGGTGACTGTCTGGTTTGTTTGCTTCCATATCAGCAGTATTTAAGCAGTTGAACAACCGGAGAGGTATGGAAATTTCTGGTACTTAAACTGGAGCGTGAAATTCAGAGAACACTGACTAGACAGTATGAACAGATGAGCAAGAAAGTCAAGATGAAATTTTTTTAGGATGTAGTGGTATATATATACCATCGTAAAAGATAAAAATTTTAACACGTGTGTCTTATCACACATGCCGAAGAGAATTCATATTTTTTAAGAAAATGCAATGATGCGTAAACTGTACAAGATACGAAAATTTTGTTAACATTTTTGGGATCAGTTTAAAAAGTTACCACTAAAAACAAATTTTCACTTCAGTAACTTCTAGCGTAATGGAAAATGATCTATGAAATGACAGTATTTAACACGCTTTGATTAGTTTCACCTGTTTGTTTGTAACCGACTCCTTTGAACTCGATTTTGTCCCACTTTAAACGGTCAGATTTAATTCAAACTTTGCAGACTCATCAAATTATTGTATTGTCATCGGTCCTTCATAAGTTTATCCCATTATCCTGATTAGGATCGTCAGGATTAGCAATTTTCTTAGAGATCCTTTGCGTGAGAGCGAGAGGGATGGAGCAAGCGCGCGGTCTACGCATGCGTACCATTTCGGCACTCGGCTCAGCACAATGGAGTAGAACCTCTCTCGCTACTGTTAACTGTATTTAATGGTATGCTTGGGTAGTTACGTTTTTGAAATCCTGATGGCAAATCTAAAAGTTTTATCTTAATATTGTTACATGGATATTTTTGTTTGTTGTAGTCGTTATGAAACTTGTTTGTTGATTAGAGACCTATTTTTCCTTTTTAGTTTGGAAGGTAGCATTTAACTGCAGGTTAATACTTTGGGGCACCGCAGGGGCGTAACCAGAGGGGGCTGGGGAGTCTGCCCGCCCCCCCTAAATAGGACCCTTTACTTAGCTTACAATTTGATACCCAGCCCACCCCGAAATAAAATCCTGCCTACGCCACTGGTGCACAGTGAAAATAAATTATCTCACAGTTTGTACTTTCCAACTTAGTGTTCCTTAGTGTCTTATGAGAGATATCGAAAATTAAAAATACATTTTAAATAAATACAGTTTAAAAAACTAAAAAACACGCTTTAGTGATAAATTGAACTAGCTAAAAAGTGAAAAATAATTCTTAGAATATATATAGAAATAAATTAATGAACGAAAAATAGCATTATTGTGAAAAAAGCGTGGGTTGCTCCATATATCAGTTCTTGAGAATATTACATCGGCACGATTAGTACAAAAATGATACAAAAAAGTATAGCACAAAGCGCCCACACTTTTTCCACAATACTATTTTTCGTTCATTAATTTATTTCTATATTAAGAACTATTTTTCACTCTTTAGTTAGTTCAATTTATCACTAAAGCGTGTTTAGTTTTTTTAAACTATATATTTTTTTAGAAAAATTATTGAACTGTGAATTCTAGTATCTTAAAATTTCATGTGCTGTATATTTTCTTATTAACAAAATATTTCTGGAAAGAAAATTTTTGCATATATTCATAAACAAGAAAAAAAGATTATCGTTTATTTTTCTGTCTGAATACCATAGAAATTGATTTATGAAAGTGTAGCTGCTCTTGCTCATTAGTTATTAATGACGCGTTTGACCAAAATATGAAGTCTGTGTACAATGCACAGAAGCTGCACAAAATGTTATTCATTCTAAAGAAAGCACTTTACGTCCCATTTGTCACTATTGGTAAAAGACCAGCGTTGTCAGATTTAAAAAGGCGAAATTGATGCTTATCTAAAATGTGGTAAATCTGTTCCTGAAATTAGTAAATTGCTTAAAAGATCAGTTTCTGTAGTATAAAAGAGATCGGGCAATCCACGCTTGACTGATAGGGACGGAAGAAGGATTCTTCAAAGTGCATTGCAAAATGGAAACAGTTCAAGCAGATTTTTACTGATTTAAGGCTTCCCGTCACATGTAGATGTGCTAGACAAATTTTAAGCTCTTCACAGAACTTGAGATAGGGATGGATGCGAGATGAAAAATAGGAGTCTCGCAAAACGGCCTAAAAGCTTTGTCCCGTCTCGCAAAATCCCTAATTGTAATGTTAAAAATGCTTTTCTCGTCTCGTAAAAAAGATGTAAATCTCAGTCTCTCCTCGCAAAAAATCGTCTCGCATCCATCCCTATTTGAGATGCTCAAAGACGAAAGCTGCTCCAAAGTTGACATATCTTCACAATCAACTGCGTTTACAATATTGTGATAAATGTATGTGAAAATGGGTCAGAAATGAAAGAACGTCATATTTTCCGACGAAAAGAAGTAATTTAGATGACCCGATGGTTTAAAGTACGACTGGAGAGATCTCAGGAAAGAAGCGTAATCTGTCTTCAGTAGAAATTTTGGTTGTGGAGGTTTGATGGTTTGGCTGGAAATTGCTTATAATTTAAGAAGTGAAAGTATCTTTTTAGAAGGTCATCAGAACTCATTCGAGCACTGCTTAAACTTAGAAAATAACCTTTTACCATTTGCATGCCAAAATGACGGCTTCCGTTTCAACTTATGCAGGATAATGCACGTATTCGTGCTTCAAATAATGCGAATAAGTGGTTTGAAGAGCAAATTTGCTCTATTAGATTATCTTCCTAATAGTGGAGATCTAAACTCCATGGAAAATGCTTGGGTAGAACTTGTTCCAATGTTTTATGGAAATGGGCAACAACATAGATCGATTGGAGAACTGAGAGCTTCAGTAACTCAGAAGTGGACATTAGTTGATCAGAAATATATTCAAAATCTTACTTTATCCATGAAGTATAAAATTAAAGAAATTCTTATGAAGAAAGGTGCCTTTACAAAATATTAGTTACATTTTGTTTTTAGATTTCATAAATCAATTTCCATGTATAAAATTCACAATGTTGAATATTTTTATTTTATTTATTAATGCAAATGACTTCTTGTGGTTTAAACTACTGGTTATGCATAACATGCGTACCATATGAAATACGAAACATTTTCAATGAATAGAAGTAAAGTTATTTTGAAAAATCTATGATTTCATTAATCAATTTCCACCACTGTGCTGATAAGGAGTTATTTAAGAAATTCAGAAAAAATGGTGGATCTTGCAGAAAACTTTAAAATTTGAATAATTTCTCGGTAATTTATTATCGCAGAACCTTCTAAATTGAGATTTGCAGTTAACCTCTTCTATGAATCATCCACAAAACATTTGAGGAAAACTTGAAATGGTGGGGTGAACTTCTTCCATTATTGTGTGTGTATTATTAAGGGCCCGATTCAAACGAAACAGAGTTCTGTCGTTTTCCGTTGCGATCGCGGAAATTTTCGACTGATTCCTATGTTTCCTATTCAAGTGAAACCTGTCTATCGCTTTTGGATCACGTGACACTGCGATCGGTGTTTTGCTATCGCTTTTTCAAAAGCAATCGTTTTCAAGAACATGGCGGATCGATCGGCAGATGGTTAATAAGAAGATTACAACAACAACGAAGACTCGTTATTTAAAATTACGAAGCAATCCGTTGGAATTATCAGACAGGGAATTCTGCAAAAGATTTAGGCCTGCGGAAAGCAGAATTTCTGAAGGGTTTATTTTCTGTCGGGCTTTGAATTCCACTCTCTTTGAATTCCTCTTCCACTACGATGCAGGCGCTATCTATAGTTCTTATTTTGAATCGTTTATTGCTCGATAAATTTGAACTCGATATATTGCTCGATAAATTTGTTTCAAACAGCGCGAAAAAATACATGAATAACGAATAATTTCTCACTAAAATAAGCATCCTAGGAACCCTCCTAAACAAATATTCATGCCATTATATTAAGGATGTCTTTGATTGTTAATTATATATCAGAACATAAAATATATAGTAATTCTACCCCTCCATTATAATTATAAACAGCTTCTCTGCTACAGAAAAATAAAATGTAGTAGGCAAATTAGAGAACAATTATTATTCGATAATTCGAACAATTCGACATGATAATTATGACGAACAATACTATTATTAAAAATTTTCTAAAAAAAAGTCTTCATAAATTAAAAATTTATTTCCATGATTATAAACATACAAAAAATATTAACCTAAACCAGTTAAAATTTTAAAACATTATCCTACAATACTGTTGGGGAAAAAAATTAAGACACAGCCTGTTGTCCGTTGCAGCTCAAACATAAATAAACAGTTAGTCGTCGCCATTAAGTTAAAAGTTTTTCCAGAGAAAGATGCGATTTTTTTATTGGTTAACAGCGACTTTCTACGTCACCGGAAGTTGCGTTTTCACTCTGTGGCGATAAAGTTTCGATCTACCAAACCTGTAAGTTCGACCGCCTATTTTGTTTCACTTTGAATACATTTTTGCGATCGCTTGTAAAAGCGATCGAACTTCCAGAGAGAAAGCGATCGTTTTGGAGACGACCGATCGCGTTTCGTTTGAATCGGGCCCTTAATGTGGAATGACCCATAAGTCTACTAGAGTTTTCAGAATAGTTACAAGTTACTTGGACAATAATTGCTGCAAACCTGTATCTTAATGTCACATGCTAAATGATATAGTGTAAAATTGTAGATTTTAAGGCATTGCATTCTCTTTACAAACTCCTTAAACATTTTAGAAATTTTTTTCAGCTCCCTAATAGCACAGATGGTCACAGAAGAGTCACTGTGATGTCACAGAGGGTCACAATTGTCACAGCACTGTCACATACTAGTCACATTGTGACTTGTGAGTGACGTGACTCCACTGTGCGGTCACTGTGACGTTATTTGTGACCAGTCACCAGGTGAAATCGCCGTGGAGTCACCTTGTGACTAGTATGTGATCGGTCGCACAGTGACTTCACTGTGAAGTCACTGTGTGACTGTTTTGTGACTACTGATTTTTTTGGACTTCAAAATGACGTCACACTAGCCGCTTTTGCGATTTTGGAAACATATTCATGTTTTCTAATATTTTGTGGCAATTTCTTTCGTGAAACATTTAATAAATAAATCCGAAAATGATAACGAGTAATTCAATAAAATCTCGCAGTTATGAAGTAAGGAATTTAGTTTTAAGTTATTAATTTTAAAAATAAATTATTACGTTTAAACAAGATAATATTATTTATAAAAAAATGTTATTTTGAAAAATATTAGAGAATTTTAATCACAATGGAGAAAACTAAGTATCTGTGAGTAAAATTAAAAATTTCTTTCATATCCCCATGGAATATATGTATTCCGTATGTAAACGTTATTCCTAGAGTGGAAAAAAGATTTTATTTTTTAATTTTTGTACGACCATTGAAATGCGATTATCCGACGGGATGTTTTCCCTTTCAAAGCCTTAGAAAAGTGGTTTACGTCAGCCTTTTATTTATCTTCGTATCTCTGACACTTTTAAAGGTATAATTCTAAAATTTTATATTTCACCTCACGCCTCACGATACGGTGCAAATTTTACTAATTGGGAATTATTTCCCACGGGGGTCGTATACAAATTTAGAAAGCGTAATTTCTTGAAAATTAACGAGAGGAATTATTTTATTAACGGAGTATTATTTCCGACCTTATTTTGAACATCTTTTCAACTTACACTGCCCACTTATCTCTAATAGATAAAGAATTAAAGCCCGTAATCAACTTTTTGGGATACCCTGTACGTATTTAATATATTTCCTATGCTACAGATGTTTGCAAACTTTAGTTGAAAACAAAACATGTACATTATCAAACCCCGTACACATGCCGCACTTCACAAATTTATTTTATAACCAAAGAAAAAATATTCAATAAATCATTAGTTTTTCGAACGAATACTTGAATAAAACAGCACATTATCTCCTGAAATTAATTTATGTAAAAAAAAAAGGTTTCCAAGATTTTTTGTTTATATTTGTTAATTATCGTATTTTCCCTCCATTCATAAAATACTCCAGAAAATTTTTAAGTTTCCAAAACAAGACATGCTAAAACTAACTTCAACAATCAGTTTACTTTTTAAAGCTGCCAGAACAAGATGATCATGGCGCAGAGGCAGAGAGCTGTCTTATGAACGTGTACCGCGAGGGTTCGATGCCGCGAAGTTTCCTTCCGTGGGAGGTTTGGTGCTGCCATCTGGTGTATGTTCTCGGTAACTCTTTACCCCCGAATTTTTTCGCTGTCGCAAAACTGTCCCAAAGCGACTTATCTGAAGAGTCGCAATGTGAAGTCACCGCGGGCGGACATAATGACGGTAGGGTGACCCGACGGTGACGTCGCAGCGACTACGCGTGACCTGGATGTGACTGTGTTGCGACGTCACTTTTTGGTCACAAGTGGTCACGGTGATATTAGGGCTGTATTTATGAACACACCATAAATGTCGTGCAGTATTTCCCAGCAACAAGGCAGACTTAATTTTCTTATTTTATTCTGTTCTTTCTCAACTCGCAAAGGGCAATGCTTATTTGTGATTATACAGGGCGGTTCCGAATTCAGGGTAAACTTTAAGGGTAGATACAGGACATTGCAACAATCATTTATTGTATAAGAATATATGGACTCAAGTGACACTGTGAGGCGCAAACTGGGAAAATAAAAGAAAAGAGAAATTGAGTTACTCGTTGGTGCTTTGCCGGTGGAGGGCAGATGTCTAGCCGCCGTACACAGGCGGATTTTAAAAAATGTTTGGTCAAAACCTATAAATGGATTTAAAGAAAGAAAAAAAAAATCACGACTGGCATTTACTAAAAGCATATGAAAAGTCATCTGTTAAATCATCAGCCCCCCCAAAATTTTTACTGTGCCGACAAGATTGTTATCTTTTGAATTACAATAAAAAATTTGACAGTCTCTATAATATTCATTTAATTCTCCACGAAATATGACGACATTCTCAAGATAAATCCCAAAAAATTAAAAATATTTCACTGTTTAATTTTTTATTAATTATCTAATAATGAGGAGATTCGTTAAGCTACGATGAGGAACTTAATTAAAATCTTTATAACGTAGCCAGATTCTAATGAATTTATAACTTTGTAGCTCAATAAAGTGAATCATTACATTAAATTTAACTCAAAGATTTGTTTTCTTTTGGCTTTTTCAAAAAAGAGCTAAAGAAAATAATTAAATATTAAATTCACAAATATATACCCAAGGTTCACAATCCATTACAAAAGTTACACCAAACACTTATAAAACACGATAACTTTCCTTTGAAATAACTTCAAATTTTAGCAATAATCAGTTGTTATTTAGGCGACGACCAGCTTTTCAATAGTGGTTGACCATTAAAACGTTCGATTCAAATACTATGGCCGGCTGCCATTGGATTCAAGAAACCAATAAGAATCGAAAAAATAAGTAACGTGTCTGTTATGGCTATTTTCGTATGTCAGAGTTTTGACCGCGGATATTTGAAAATCGGCCTGTGTGCGCCGTTTAACATGATGCATGTCAGTAGGGGAAAGCGCCTTCGCAATTGATCTGACGTCCAAGATGAAAGACTTTGTGTATGCCGAAAAAGCAGACATGTATTACATGTACGGCCGTACAAATGGTAACGGCAAAGTTGCGTTTCGAATGTATCACGTACAGTTTTCTGTACACGTTAAAAGATCCCAGGTATTTCACGCACACGTGCAGCAGTTTCGAATATTCGAGCAACGAGATCCTTATCCGAATCAAGTGGAGTCGTATAAACAAGATTCTTCAGGTGTCCCCATAAAAAGTAATCGAGGCTCTATAAATCGGGGTCACCGAGGGACTGATCCACCACTCCTAATCCATCGGGCCCAAAACGTGGCATTCAGGTAAGTGCGCACATCAGTATTGAAGCGGGCTGGTGCCCCATCATGCTGAAACCACATGCGGTTACGAATGACGATCGGAACATCCAGCAGCAATTCTAGTAAGACCCGTTCCAGAAAAATAAGATAACATTCGCCATTAAGTCACGTCGGTAGTAAGCATGGGCCAATCAAAAAGCCGTTGGCATTACCAGCCCAGACATTCACACAGAATCGTTGTTGATACGCAATGTGGCCGCGTGGCATGTAGATTCTCCGTTCCCTACACAAGGGAATTGTGCGCATTAAAGACACCCTCGCGTGTAAACGTCGCCTCATCTGTAAATAGCACATGGGCTATGAAGCCCGGCTACAGTGCACATTGCTGTACCACCACTGGCAGAAGTTCAGGCGGAGAGGACGCCTCACCATGGCACAGTGGTTATGCCACTGAAAATGGTTGATAGGCGAAGTGTGAAGGTCCCGGGTTCGGGTCCCACCACGCGGCTGTCGATCTAACGCTCTGGCGTTTCGGTAGGTTTTCTCCAGATGTAACGTGAATACGCGTTAGAACCCCTTAGAAAGTCCTCCTACCAAGGCACCCCTCCCCTTGGCAGATCGTCCTAGTGTAGCGTTGCCATAATCACACACAACCAGGCGAAGATGATAGTCCACCGGATTCAAAGCTTGTACTGGCGGAAAATAGAAGGGGTGTAAGTGATTTTCATTTAACACTATGAACGGTCTGGTGACTCACACTTACGTGATGATCAACAACTCTTGTACTTGACTCGGGTCTATCAGCCTTAACGTTCAAGATGCTTTCTACCAGGCTTGGACAGCGTACAGCTCTTCGTCAACCAGCATCATGTCTGGTGACTTGAAACGAACCTGTTTCATTAAGTCAATATTCTGTGATCCGGCATTCGTGATGCGTATTGGGAAGTGTATCATTATTCATGAGCGTGCCGTATTTTTCTCCCTTGTTTCATAAAACCCACCTTTGGAATCGAAATCTATCTTAAAATCGTCTACTAAAACTACTTTACAATCTTTGCCAAATATATTACAACAATACTTCACCGTTTTAAATATTGTTTAGAATGTGCATCATAATCCACGAGGGTCCATGTTTGTCTTTCTCTGGTCGATTCCTACTTTAACGCCCCCTCGCCAAGGTGGCGATAATTAAACATATGCAGTTACCATGACGATTTTTTGTATTTATGTGGCAATCGTAATTTAAAATGGCGAATTGGAACAGTATGTAAGTACAGTATTCCATTATTTATTTTGCGTTGCCAATTTAATAATTAAGTGTCTTCAAATTCCTTAACAGGTGCGTTTATCGCTAATTTGGTCACTTTAGTTTTCATCTAGTTCTTTTGGGAGCGTTGAAACTTTTGCGTAACTCCCTAACATCCATGACTGCAAACCTCGCAAAAGTGCGGGATTTTTTTAGGTTGGCGAGAGTGGGGGCGTCAAAATGGGAACCAACTCTTTCTTCTATCATAAAATACATCTTTGGAATCGAAATCCATCTTAAAATCGCCTACTAAAGCTATTTTACAATATTTTGCCAGGCGTTTTCTAACTACACTCGTAATGTATTTTTATAATAAATTGTCACGTTTTTTGGCACCAAATTTAGGATCCATTATCAAAAATTGCAAACCTTGTGCGACTTTCAACATTTTATTAACGCTCTCCCCCCCCCTCCACGTTATCTGGCAAACACACTTAAAAATATCCTCACCGTAATAATTCGTATCTACAAAACTTGCCGACAAGATTGCGTACACAAAATAACGTAATCAATATTCTTGCACTGAGAGAAACAGCACCCTAGTGCTAAAAAAAAAAAAAAAAAAAAAAAAAAAAAAAACGCTTAAAAGAAATAATGTATCACTCGTATATTGATAACTATATCGTGAATGTGCTATTTATTTAAACAGCATAAACCTATCCGATTTTGATAAAATCTATTGGTTCAGTATTGTACTAGAAATATTTTAAGTGTACCACAACGGAAAGTTCATACTCTGGAGCCCCACCAATGGTCGAACGCATAGAGCTCTGAACTGGGTAGGAAGGTGCCTAGTTCAAAACCAGGGAGCGTCAACGCCCCCTAGAGAGGAGAGCCGCGCCGCTCTCTCCCGCGGCGCGGGAGAGGGGAGAAACCCAATGGAAACGCTTTGTTTTACCTACTCGGTGTGACGTCACAAGTAAGCGCCGCGGCTTTCCTCTGTAGGGGGCGTTGGGAGCGTCCGCCTACCTAATCGTTCGGAGTGTTTCATGGCTTCCTCGGAAACTTAGCATAGATAGGGGTTAGGACCCCCTTAGAAAGATTCCCACGGAAGGCACCCCTCTAGACACGAGTTCGGGCTCATTTTTTAAAGCCCGAGGCCTTTTAATTCGAGCAAGCCCGAGCGATATTGTATTTAAGTCAGAGCCCGAGCCCGAAATTTCAGCTAATTGATAAATAAAATACAATTACTTCATTGATACAATAACATTAATTTGCAGAAACGGCAAAATTCAAGACAAATATGTCCGAGCCCGAACACAATAGTGATCTCTACAGCCCACCCCTCGGCCTAGAGCCCACAAGTAGCTGATTGGTCGTTATTGCACAATATCATACTCAAGCCTAGTTTTCATAAAAATTCTAGTCTTAAAAAAAAAAAAAAAATCATTTCAGCGCCAATTTGTGTGTGTGTGCGCGCGGGCGCGCGCATACCCCATTTTCATTATGCTCTTTTTCAAAAAATTTCCTACGCCGTGGCGCGCCGCCGCCACGAATTTCCGTGCGGCGCTAGATCTCTACTTCCTATGGGCACATAGAAGTCGAGAGAACTCAGAAGCTGCTGCATGCCTGTTGCAGTTTGTTGTAACATCAAATTTTGTGTTACTGAAGAAAAAAGTTTAAATTTGAATTTTCTCGGAAACTGTTGATTTTCAGCGATACATACGGGGCAAAAAATAGTAGCATTTTGGCTCCCCTATCACGTCTTACTGGCACTTGGTTTTAAGAAATAGTGATCATTCCTTCGCGGCTCTTTGATGACCAAGCAAAGCTTTCTTTCGATGAACGTGAACTTTCGATGAAGCCGGTATCTTAAACAGTTTCCGTTAGTTGGACACTACGCTGGGCATTACACTGAACTCTCTACAAGTCTGGACTTGACACTGGCATTCTTCTAGATTCCCACGAATTGCTTAACTTTGTTGCTTACTTCTTTTTTAATTCCTTAAGTATGAATTTAATAGATTGAGGCAAAAAGCAGTTTCGGGGCAATCGCAAAGCACGTTTTGTTAAAATGTACTCTCAAACACATTTATCGAAAACTTAGGCATGCATGTATAGAAAGAATTGCATTTATAAAAAAAATAAAAAGTGCACTAAATACATCTAATATCAAATATACTGCTTAGTAGTATCATTTTACAATTTAAAGCAAATTTACAAATACAATGTTGCATATTTTATAAATATATAGCTAAAGGCATGCTATATAAAAATATAGATTAGTAAATATTTATTAATACTAAATTGTAGTATTAATACTACAATTTAGTAGTAAATTGTAGTATTAATACTAAATTATAGTTTCATTAAATCTCTTTTCACCTGTGTTCAATCACGTTCACATGGCAAATAACGTACATACAGGGTTACTGATAATTGGAAGTGTTCCTGGTAAGACGTGATAGAGGATCCAGAATTCTACAATTTTAATACCATATTTATGGCAAAAAGCAATGATTTTCGGGAAAATTGAATTTTAAAATTTTTTCTTGAATAACTCAAAATTTGACATGCACGTGCAAATTAAAAAAAAAAAAAATCTAAAAGGGTTTCCTTTTATTTTCATAGCTGAAACTCTAAGCTAACGTAATCATAAACAGTATAAAACTACTTTAAAATTTAAAATCACGAGCCATTACATGTATTTTTTAAAATTTAGATTCACATGTTTCATTCCAAAAGTTGTAAGTTAATCCAAAAATACGATGGCAGCAAACCAAAAAATACGTTGGTAATTCGAAGTATTCCGGGTAAGGCGTGATAGGAGAGCCAAGATGCTACAATTTTTTGGCTTCATATGTATGGCCGAAAATCAATGGTTTCAGAGAAAATTCAATTTTAAACTTTTTTCTTGAACAACACAAAATTTGATATTACTACCTAGTGCAACAGGGATGCAGCAGCTTCTGAGCTTTCTCGACTTCTATGCCTCCATGGAAGCGGAGTTTCACGGGTTATTTCAGGAAAACTTCATGAGAAAGAGGATCTGCTGTTTGCAGAAGGATCTGCTGTTTGCGTCTTGTTAACTTCTGTGCTCAGAAGTGTCCGTTTAGCACAGTGCCTAGGTAACACATTGAAGCACGGTTAACAGGGTGGCCTATGAAGTGATGGCTTCAGGTTCAGGCAAACGACTGCCTCTCGAAGTACTTCCAAATTTAAAGAATCAGGGACTCGCTGTTTTCTCTTTTTAATGTTTGAGAAATCTATCATTTTTGTCAGCGGTTGTTTGATGGCCCGAACAGGGCTCATACTTAGTGACTGCACATCAGAGATAAGACGGGCTCAACCCGACCCCGGGCTCGAAGCGGGCTCTGGCACTGAAATTCACGATTATGTTCGGGTTCAGGCGGGCTCGGGAGAAATTACGCCTTTATTGAACGTACTCCTTGTAAACAGATTTTGAAAAGTGTTTCACGGGAGAAATAAACTAATTGTTAGTATCATTTAATTAGAAAGTGCATTAAGAGTTTGCTATTATATGTCTTTAATTTGCACAACGGCAAAAATTTTGATACTCTATCAATGAAGTATTTGACTTATCTATTAGCTAAAATTTCGAGATCGGGCTCCGACTTATGTAATATCGCTCGGGCGGGCTCGAATTAAAAGTCCTCGGGCTCTGCCGGGCTTCAGCTTTAAAAAATGAGCCCGAACTCATCCCTACTGCACACCCCTCCATATCTTTAAAAGAGGCAATGTGATGCGAAGTACAGGATTGAGATCGTGGAACAAAGAGTTCACTTTCATCAGGAATGCAGTTAGTCTTGATTTTATTTTAAAGAGGGAAAGCGATTGTCGACGATTTGCTGGAAATTGAAGAAAGATATTCACCGGGTGGGTTGGTCAGTCAGATATCCAGACATCAACCACATAGACCATCTCTGGATCGCTCTGAGGAAGACAATTGCAACTCACCTTGGATGCGCATTGGGAATCTGAAAAAAGTGCTGCTGAATGAGCTGGACTGACCGGATGCTACAGAAATTTCTTTATTTGCCGTTAGAAGTCCATATGTCTGAGATGGAACCATATTACTCTAACTCTTTGTGTTCGAATTTGTAACCACTATTTTTAACCTCTCGGCTCAGATGAGTTACGTATGAGAGTTTATTATACTATATAAGCCTATGTTCACTTCGAATTTCATTAAAATCTGTCCAGTAATTCTGGAAATATAATCAGTGAAGACTGAAAACTTAATTTAGAACACTAGTGTTAAATTAAGACCTTTAAAATTATGCATTTCCTGTTTCAGATTTCAGTAGAACCCTCTTTTTTTTTTTTTTACTCCAATGAAGAAGTCACCTTTCAGCCCTTTTCACTCGAGAGGTGCCTCTCTGCGGAGCCCCCGGGAAGGGAGAATAGACAATTGCAAGGGGAGCCTGGGTACTGAACGCATGGAAGTGTTGTGACGTCACAAGAGAGGATGGACTTTCCACCGAAAAAAGCATTGGAATCATAGGGAAAAGTGGACGAAACTATGATGTTACCAGGCCCGGACTGGCCAGGTCGGCGATCGCCGAGGGCCCCAGGCCCAGGGGGCCCCGGTAAGGCCTTCAAAAGTGGATATACAACTTTATAATAAGAGTAATTTGATTATTTATTTTCCAGCAAGCTTACGCAGTGACGTAGCGGAGGATCCCAGAAACCCCGCGACGCAAGAGGGCCCCCGAAAAGTCAGGGACCCCTAAATCTCTAAAATAGTTAAATGTGATTTTTAGGCGCGTAAGCCTAATTTTCAAATATTACATATTCTAATATTCTATTTCCTCTAAATTCCTCAGTAAGAGGCAGGGCCTGATTTCCGGGAGGGCATTCGGGGCAAGCGCCCGGGCCCCCAAATTGTTCTTTAAAAATTTTTAAATTTTGTTCTTTAAAAATTTGTAAAGTTTTCGAAAGAGGGGGCCCGCAATGAAGCTTTTGCGCAGGGCTCCCAAATCGACTCCTGAAGAGGCCCCTTTTAAATATGTAGCCGAGGGCCCCCAAGAGAGACAGTCCGGGCAGCGTTTTCCGAAACCCTCAAGAGTTCACGCACTTGGCAAAAACAGAAGCGCGCCAACGATTTGGCGGAAGAGAGACGCGCATTGCGAAAGTCAGTCTCAATACATCATTAGTCTCAAATACATCATTAACGCGCTTCGCTTGTTTGGTCGTTTTCGAGTTTGTTCTTTAAAAAAATGTCTCTGTCGAAATTCAGACAGAGTGTTTTAGATGAGATCGTTCAAAAATATCCGAATTGCGTTGTTGATGATTTAAAATCTAACGCCGAGATCGCTGTTTTACGGCTACCGCTAAAAGATAAAGATGAATCTGAAGCTTTTAAAGATTCTCTTTCCAACATTGTGAAATTACAATGGATCGTTTATTACAGTAAGCCACAATTTGAAAAGTATAAATAAACTTAATTTTTTTTAAATCGTCTAGAGAAAAAAATAAAAGTGCAGCCACCATCTATAGCAACACGTCGTCCTGGTTTAACAAGAACCAGTACAACAGTTCCATCAGGACGACCTCGAAAACAGATACAAAATAAAGGCGTTAAACGCAAAAGAAGTATTACTGACTGAAAGTGTTTCCAAAAACAGGCCCAACGCAAAATCCCATGGAACAAACCATTGAGGATTTTTTCCCTACACATTTTTGTAGAACACATAATATTATTAATTAATTATATACTTAGATTTGTATTTTATGATTTTGTAAATAAATTTATTCATGGTCTTAGTTTGATTATTTCGTTTTTTAACAATTGTATTTTCTCTGGGAAGATTTACAAGCATCGAGTTTATTCAGCCTTTAAAATAACCAATTTTGTACACGTAGAATAAATTAAGATTTATGATTTTTTATATTAAAGACATTGAAATTTTTGATACTTAAATTTTTGCATAAGCCAAGTTTTCTGTTTTTATTGCTACTTTGTGCTTCTTGATTATTTTAAGTTATCATTACTAAATTAATTAAATACTTAACAAGGTACAAAAATAAGTAAATAATTTAATATATTCATTTTTAATTGTTGAGTTCCAAAATTGTTCTTATATATTATAACAAATTATATATATTATAATTATTATATAAATTATATATTAATAATATATTAACCATCCTTACCTCCTAAAACACATGCACCTGAGAAATAAAGTTTCAATGAAATAGATAAAAAGTGAAATCATCACAGTAAAATTTCTCAATATATAAAAATGATAGTTTATTATTGAACACATTAGTTAAAAAAAATTCTTTGTGAATTCATTACGTTTGATAACGAAATATTGACTTATTTTGCATGTTCTCAGTTTTGAATAATAAGGAAAAAATAACTATATGTTTCCATATGATGCTAGAAATTAAACTTGAAACAGCAAATTAAAAAAGCTACTATTAGTAAGCAGTGGTGGCGCTAGACTTTCCCCGACGAGGGGTCACCACTCCCCGACGGGGGGGCACAGCACAAATATACATGTACATATGCTGAGTGGCGTATCCAAGAGGCGACTTTGACCTCCCTCTTGGAAGACATTTTTGTAACCAAGTATGATATGGAAATTTCCAACTATTTGCACCACTTGAAAATTTTTTACTTTAGAAAGTGAGTTGTTCACAATAAATCATTTTCTAAACTAAAATATCCAGGATCAAGATAAGTTTACAGGAAATGGAGGACAATATAATGTTTTGTATTCTGAAACATTTCCAGGAATCGGATCGACATACATAATCGGACACCCAGGCCTCGGATATTTTAAAAAACCACAGCACAAACTTTCCTGTTAGATTATTATTTAAACTGACCCTAATTAACGTATCTCAAAATCCTTTTACATTACACTAATATTTCCCCAAGGCCTCAGCAAGCAAAAAATTTCGGTAGGTGGAGGGGATCTGTAGTGCTGAAATTAAATTAACTGATCTCTAGAATCAACGCAATTAAACGGATAATACATTTACCGAAATTTTGGAGGGGGGGGGGTCAAACCAACATGATCCTCCTCACTGGTTAAGGCCTTGCACGTTTCTATAAAATCTCGAAAGCTACTTTTAAGAGTTCTTCAGGTTAACGCTTAAAATATTTCATATGAATGAAATTCCTTGAAAAAAGTTCAGGGAAGAAAGTTCTATGCATTTTTTTTTTCCGCAGAAAAAATATCAGAAACAAAAGTTTTTTGTGCAAGAATATTGCTGCAAATTCACTGAAATTTATTTTATAAATTAAGCATGACTAAATTTGCACGCTTTTACACAAATTGCAGTTATTTTTTTATAAATTTGAGAGATATATGTAAATTTAATTACAGTTTAACTTCGATATCTCGAACATCGAAATTCTTGATATCTCGAATAAATGGGTTTTCCCTTACAAATTTAATCCCGCTCCACCAGTGGCCTAGCGCTAAGCGCTTTGAGCTGGGAGACGGAAAGTGCCTGGTTCGAAACTCTAGGTCGCGTCCGCCGACCTAACCGTTCGGAGTTTTCCGTGTTTTTTTTCTGAAACTTTGGATACTGGGATCTGAAATACGGGTTAGGATCTCTTAGAAAGTCCCCCACGGAACGCAATATTCACCCCCGGGCCAAGATCCCTAGCGTAGATAATTGGCCGTAATCTACATTTCCATTTACAAACTGATTCCCTTTAATTTCAATTCGTTATCTCAAAAACTCTAGTACTTTTGGCCAACATGTTTTGCTGTTATTAATCGAATTGTTAATTTATGCGATATTAATATTTTAAATCACAATAAAGTGAAAAAAATGCAATTGAAATGTTTATAGGTAGAACCACTTTACAATAAAAATTTTCTTTTGAGTAAAACGATTTTGAAGGCGCGCAATAAAGTGGTATACCGAAACTTTATCGCTTGTTTCTAGGGCTTTAAAATGATTCTACTTCAATAATAATTCATGTGGTGATAGTACTTATTGAAAGCTACAAGATGGCACCGTATCTCAATTTCGAAAAGTATTGTTGTGAAGTGTACCCGTGGAAACTTCAGTTAATAATAATAATAATAATAATAATAATAATAAATTATAAAAATCTCCGAAAGAGAACGTAAATATATGCGCTATTAAAATTTTTTAAAAAGTCAAGCACTCATGAAGAAAATTAACCATTTTCTTTTAAAATCTAAAATAAAATAATATAAAAAATATCGTCAGCAAAATATAATCGTATAGCTTATAATTTGTCAAGACACAAAAAAAATAATTATTTTTAGCGAAACTAACCTTGATAAAAATTCTCTTTTTAATAATACTCCAAGGTAGTTTTGAAACGAGGTTTCCATAACGTGATGGATGCTTTTATAAAGCAAACACATTTTCACTATGAATTATTAATAAGTGTCACTTTTAAAATTTCAACATTAATAAAAAAGAGTTGAATTAATAAGGTGAATAACAAACATAATATTAATCTGTTTAAAAGTTAAAGAGTTGAATTCTGATCCATATAATTCTGTAACTCAAAAATCAGTTTAGAACACATACTATTAGTTTATATTAATGCTGGTGCCATCCATGGATTCAATAGCGATTTGTATAAAGATTCAAAATAAGGTAAGTTACGGTGGCTTACAATACGCCACTGTATATAACATACAAATCTACACGCAAATATAAAACTTTTATTGTATTTATTTTATTTACTTATTTTACACAATATAAGACAATATAGACGCTATATACCATAATTTTTATTTACTTTGCAGTAAAATAACTGAATTAAAATTCACAAAAGTTGTTATTTTTTCCACAACGATATAAAAATTAAATTATCAGTCAAGATTAATCAGTTTCCTGTAACTTATATTCCGTTTTCAGATCTATTCACAGCCTTCTTCATACTGGACTGGAGAGGGCTTTGGTTTATCAGAGAGGCTGGTTATTATTATTTATTTTTTTTAAATTAACTTTTCTCTTTTTTTACCCCAAGGAAAATGTAATAAATTCTAATTCCCTTGCAGCTGTTAATCTTCTTGGTGTGCATAGCTATGAACTCTTAGCTAAAGAGGGTCGGTTAATCGAGTTAGATTTCTCTATATAGTGCAAATTCTCACTCGTTGTATATGTATAAAGTATGTTACCAAATAAACAAACTATGTATTTGACTAATTCTTAAATTACAAAAAAAAAATAATAAAAAAAAAATCTTACTGCGAAATTTTTATAAAATTAAAGATTAAATCGTGCATATTGTGTTAGATTGAATCTATTTATAAATAAAAAGTATATTTAGAATTTATACAAATTTGCCATCTAAGAAACAGAAAAGTACTAATTTTTTGTTTATTTAGAAGAAGTTAAGAGTTAAATTATCTAATTAACCACTTAGTTTTAAAAATATCTTTTTATCAGGTTGTAACGAAAGTTTTCCGCCAAATCTGCTTGAAAAACTAACTTCTAACTCCTTAGATAACTATTTTTGATCTTTCGGTACCAAACCTGCACAGTGTCACGTGATGCAACAATAGTATTTAAAGCTGTACTCATTATTCGTTGATATTCTGACTTTTTGCAACACAACTGGAAGTAAATGATGGTTCCAATCCTCTAGAGTGATAGTTCCATTTGACACACCTTGTACTTAATGATAACTATATTTTTTTACAGATTTCATAACACAGTTTTATAAAGTAAGTCTCTTTCTTTCAAATGCCAAAAATCCTTTGACAAAATATGAGCAAATACGCCAACGCGAACTGTTTTCTGACGATGTTTACGGTGGCGGGAAACTTTCGTTACAACCTAATACTTTCTCAACAGTTATAAGAGTTCAAGTAAGGATTACTGTGATAAAATAATTTTAAAAACATAGAATACTTATTTTATAAATTGCGTTACAGACGTTCTTATAAATAAATAAAACACGATAAGTTTAAAATATTTCTAATTAAATGAAAATTTTTAGTTAAAGAGTTATATATAAATATATATATAATATATATAAAAACAATATTCATTTCATAGGTTTATACACATTTTGAATGCCGGAGATGATGATCTGTAAAATAATTTTATAAATATTTTGTCATGTCAAATTATTACACAATTAAATATACATTTTAGAAAGTTTCAGCAGTGAACAAAATCCGAAATTTCTTATTTCCCGAGTCTTAAATCTCTTAAAAATATCAATTAAGACTTATAAATTTTGTGGCTCTGTGAATAAAAGTAATACAATGGGAAATTTTATTTTGCATTTATGACACAAAGGCTTTTGACTCGTGAATTAAAATACTGTTAATTTACATAAAATTACATTAAATCGGTGTTTAATTTAAATTTGCATTAATGGAATTTGAAAGTTTAGAAAGACATACCTTTCGTCCTCAGTCCAATTACAAAATTGTATTTGATAAATATACCAAAAAATTCGAAATTGCAACGATAGAATATATGTTTAAAATATATATCCTGTCCTGTAATTTAGCGGGAATGACATATAATAGGGTGAACAATATTACTTATCAATGGTTTAAAAGCAAGAGCACATTTAAAAGTACTCATAGTGTTTAAAAGACCAATTAGGAGAAAATTTAGATTAATTCCTAGAGTACTCAGACAGTTAATATAATTTAAAATACAATAATGTTGTACAACATTTCATAGAATCAGAATGTCAGGTCAAAAAGTCCGACTTCTACTCCAGCTTCAACTCAAAAAGTTATGACTCTGGGTCCGCAGCCATGATTAAAAGTGCACTCCAAACCATTACGAGCATCCATGTCTAAGGACATTTAATGATATATATGTATCATTGAAATGCTGTTAATAAATAAACTTTAAAATAGTATTTTAAAATTTCTGAGACAGGACAAGTGACTCAGTTTTTGAAACATGTGCCTTATTTTAAAATTATTTTTATTTTTAAATAACGCAGAATGTGGTCATTCAAAATTTGTGCTCAAAACAGTTTCAATTATTTTTTATAAGGGTGGGGGGGGGGTGAGGGACAAGTGTGGTTTTAGGGCGAGGGCACAGGGGGCACGAGCTCCCCGAGAGAAAAATATTTACACTAGATAAAATACGCTTCAAATAAAATTGCATAGTTCATGCAATTCTGAATTGGTATTCAAGCTTTGCACCCTTCCTGAAAAATATTTCTGGATCCGCCCTTGGGAAGGGGGCATAGTATATTTGTACAAATACGTAACAAAAAGCAAGTGCTTAGAATATATAATTCAATGCTTTAGAGAAATAAACTGACCATATTTTTAATAATAACATATATTAATTAAAGCTTTTAAACACATTTAAAATATATATATGAATGTAATTTACATATAACTTACTTGAAGCTTGTGGATCTGATGAACTTGAAGGGACTTCTTCCTCTAATTCAGTAGATAAACGTACATTCGAAGAGAAAGAAGATTCTTTCTCTTAATTCCTCCTGGTAATTGAACAGGCGCCAGTCGATTTTGTTTATGAAGATCTGAATGCTTAGTTATCGTATGTATTTTTACATAATCATTATCAAAAATGTCACGACATAAAGCACACTGTACTTTATATCTTGTGCTTTTGACACCACAAATGTTCTTTTTTGGAAACATAAAGCCAAAAGTGAAATTAAACTTTTATAAACTTCACAATGATATGCTATGCTGCCGTAACAAGAAAAAAAAGTACCCACTGTTCTAAACTCTAACTCACTGGCACAATGCACAATAACAAGTGTTGGAAAAGTGATGTACTATGGGTTTACGAAGAAAAAATAAAAGTACACGGGATATTTCGACAAACCATTTCTTTCTCATCATTCTGTCATTGAGGACCAAAAAAAAAAAAAAAAAAAAATACAAAAACCGTATTTCTGGGGAAAAGAACATCCCCTATTTGCTCGTGTAAGCAAAGCCATACTTTCCTTCCCTCGAAATGTTTTATCTACCCGACTGGTCTAATTAACGGTCACTGTCTCCCCCATTCCGACCACCCACACCCATATTGTACTTTTCTATGGTGTCGGCGACAAAATGCCGTAACATGAGTCTATAAGGTAAAATGACGACATTTAATATGTATTGGAAGCAGAATATTACTTTCAAATTACATTTAACGTAACGAAAGTGCATTTGCATTCTGAAGTGGGAGACTGAAGGTGACTGGTTCAAACCGAGGCCGTATCCGTCGACCTAGCCGTTCGGAGATTTCCGTAGTTTTCTCCGAAACTTCCCGTAATAAGATCCCTTAGAAAGTCCCCCTCGGCCTAGATCCCTAGCTTAGATATTGGTCGTAATCCCACAATAACAATAACGTAACGAAAAAGAAAAATCTTTCGTATAATGTCATAAAAATCATTAATAAGTACTTCATTTTTCGGAAACGCCATTCAGTTGTTGAAATGAGCAATATATGAATGTTATAAAATGGATAAGACTGACATTTTAAAATGTAATCCATTTCGAAAATTGTGTCTCAAAAAGGTCTCTCTGAGGGTTTATAAACCTTAACCCTTTCAGCCCAGGCGCCCACAATTGAGGACACAAACTTTGAAAGAATATTACGTACAAAGTTAAGTAGGGGGCATGCGGGGGTACAATGAAACAAAATTTACTATCTTTTTTCCTGATCACAAATTTGCGTGTACAAAAGTAAAATTAATGTGCCTTTTTAACCCAGTCTTCCCACATCTAAATGAATTTTTATGAGTTTGTAAATAGCATTTACACATTTAAAAAAACAAAAGGTAAATGTTTGAAAGTGTTTCATTGTACCCGGTATACCGGGGTACAATGCAACAGTTAAAACTTCAAAAACAGTATAAAAAAAATTATGAGTCAAAATTCAATTTTCAGCATGTTTAAAGTCATTTAATAATAAACATTCGTGAGACGAATATGAAATTTAAATCGAAAAACAAATTTAAACTGTAATAGCTTAAGATACAGAAACATAATACTTTTATTAGAGGTTAGCCTATTTCATTTTATATTAAGTTTACTCAAATAGAAGTCAAAAATTAGCATTTCTGCTTTCCTTACTGTACCACCTGAAGGAACAGAAGGTGGTAGTTTATATACAATGAGTATTTTTCAAAAATGTTTGTTTCCGAAGAACGAAGAAATTTGAAGCATGGACGCAGTCGTTTGATGTACAGAACTTGGCATTCCGTTTGATTCAAGTTTATTATATCCACAACAGAGTACATTTCTTACATTTATGTTCACCTTCCTTGATTAGAACATAATTTAGAGCAATATTGGGCCAAACATTTTATATGACGATAGCTCATAATCTGGACTGTTTGGATTGTTACTTCAAAGGCAATGTGGATTTTCATCTTCAGAGTCTGAAGATAGCGATTTAAAAACAGTTTCTTGTTAACTTTATATGCTGTCTGTCTAAATATTGAATCGTAACATCTTTATTTTAAGTGAACGCATTTAGGTGGGAGCAATTGGGTACAATACAACTTGTTTCATTATGCCCCGCATTGAGGCTACAAAATAAATAAATTTTTACTAATTCCTAGTATTTATTTATTTATTTATTTTATTTATTTTTTTAATAGCCTCACCATGGCACAGTGGTTATGCCACTGAAAATGGTAGACGGATGAAGTGTGAAGGTCCCGGGTTCGGGTCCCATCGCGCGGCTGTCGATCTAACGGTCTGGAGTTTTGGTAGGTTTTCTCCAGATGTAACGTGAATACGCGTTAGAACCCCTTAGAAAGCCCTCCTACCAAGGCACCCCCCACCCTTGGCAGACCGCCCTAGTGTAGCGTTGCCGTAATCTCACACAATCAATTATTTTTTTTAATTCTGGCTTTGGGAGTATGAAGACCATAACATAGTGATCACAATATTTGAAAAATAAATAATTATGCCTATGAGAACAAGGAGGTGAAACAAAATTACTATTCGCAATGAAACTTATTTCCAATTTTGAAAATCCAATAATTGTCTTTTGTTCTTGTTGTAAAAATGAGATCGTCTTCAAATCATATGAGTAACTGGAACATATTTTTATGATACGTGTGTGAGGCAGAACTTTCTAGGACACATCTTACTGATTTTAGATAGTATGTTTCATTGTACCCCATCTTCCCTTACTAATAATTTTAAGTTGTGAACGGTTGTGTAAATTTTACAGGAATTTAATAATCAGGGTTTGTATTTAACAGACTTAACCTTTGTTATTATAAAAATTATACATACTATTAGAAATTTTTTAATCAAGTCTTAAAAGGTTAAACTTGCCTTTTTAACTAGACCCGATATTGTTTTATTCGATTTATGATAAATATCCCCGCCCCCTAGGTAAAAGACTTTTTTATTTATGCTATACAATTCAGATTAACTATTAGATGATTTTTATCAAATTTAAAAATTTTGAAAAGCCCAACATTATTGAGCTGCTTCCAGAAAGTAACAGAAATGCAGTTCACTGTATTGTTCATTGAGTTTTTACAACTTTTTTTTGGTTAGCCTTTTTGCGTACATGTACAAAAAGACTTTGAGAATCGGCATGTTTTCTCGTCTTTAAACCTTTTTCGTGTACAGCAAAAATGTCCAATGTACGTACTGTCTCACAGAACGTTAAAGTCGTGTGATAGCGATCTTCAGACTCGACACATTGCAGTTTAAGTTGAAATAAAAATGAAGGATTATAATAAAAATAACCTGAATTTTCCTGAATGTACTCAGTAAAGCTCCATTTATTGCTATTCATTTCTAAAAGTGAGCTGTTGACCTATAAAACTAGAGTATTTTTGATTTATGAGTTTAAGACTAATAACACATTTTAATTGTAAAGTAAGAACGTACAAATTTATAAAAATTTTTGTATCAATTACGTAATAAGTCTCTTCTATAAAAACCAAACTTTGACATTCAAACCACTATGAAGATTTTTTTGTGCCTTACTAATAAAATAAGTATTTGACTCAGTATTAAAGTATACAACAAAGAAAAAGGGTTGGTTCAATTTAGCTTTAAATATTTGAATATAGAAGAAAATTGCATTTAAGATTTAATAAAAGTATTAAAATGAATTCAAACTCACGATTTACTCAACAAATTCGAGAAATATCTTGCATGTAAAGCAGCGTGCTCTGTACCCCGAGTCTCCTGACAGTTGACTGACCAAAAACCGAATACAGGAAACCCCAGGCAACGCAGCCTTTGTTTGTTTACGCTTATACAGACGAAGTTTTTTTCCCCATAAAATTTAAATGGACTCCGAATTTTATAGTCATGCATGCAATTGTTCTCGGAAAGGATGTTTAGAATTTTTTTATTTTTACTTTAGGAAGTTGTATAGACGCATTCATAAGTGTGCACCTTTTTATGAGAATATTTTAGCAATGATCATTCATTATTTATTTGATTGATTCATTTGTGTTCTTTAAAACAAATGAAGATATTTCTCTCTTTAATCATTAATGTTGAAAAACAGTGTCATCGTATTTTAATAATATTGAAATTATGTGCTCATAAAGAAAACACCCACGAATTACAGTTACATAATTATTAATAATGGGAAATCAAAATCAATAGGTAAAGATTCAGATAAATAAGATGTGTACATATGTATTTACTTAAATATCGCACAAATTTCTGTACTAAGTTTACTTAAATATCGCCTCAAATTTCTGGACTAAGTTTAAGATTTTTTGATCACCTTTTATCACATGTTAGGTCTAAACAAGTTTCGTTCACTGATGAATTTTTAGAAAAAATACACTGCTATTGGAGAAAGAGAAAAAATGCTTATCTCAAATATATGGGGAAACAAAGTAATATCGTTTGTTCGTTATGTCAATATTTTGCCTAGCTGAAAACAGCTGCGATATTAAATACGAAATTCGGCAAATTTATTAGTTTAACATAGGTGATAGATTAAAAAGCATTTTCTGAAATTCGTAACCTATGGGGTAGTAGGAAGTCCAAAAAGTTCCTTTTACACATCTCTACCTCAAATAAAAAATATCCATCCAAATTTCTCTGTAGAATACATCACAGGCAAATACATAAAATTAAATCGGAGGGCATTTTGAAGTTCGTTCTCTAGGGAGGGTAGACGGCCATTATTCTCTTTTCTTACGTATCTTGCTTGGAAGAAAAAGTTATCGATAAATCCTTGCTTTAAAATGTAACAAATATGAATTCTATGTTTAGGTACAGCTTGTTTACAATTAAAAATATGTAAATATTTTAAAATGAATTTAATTTGAAAAGACTTCACTTTACGACACACCAAATAGTTTACAAGCGTCGAAATGCTCTTCCCGATTTAATTGATATGAACATGATGGAAGGTGAACTTTCTACATCCTTACGAAATACACAGTATTGTTACCTTTATGTTCTCAAAGAATTAAATACTTAAATAAATTACCCAGTCTCTTTAAAACATTAACAGCCTATTTATAATTTAAAATAAAATAACTCTTAAATAACACTGCTCTTAAAATATTGTCTCGGAGCCAATTTTTTGGCAAGATTGCCCCAAACTTTTGCTTGTGATTAGCTCTTTTAAAAGATAATGAAATTATACACGGCGGGTAATTGTTTAGAATAAAATTCATTAAATTAAGATCATCTATAGTGTTGTCACAAGAGCAAAAACAGTTTTGAGTTTATAATTCAAATTTCTTAATTTGGCCCCCAGAGAATTAGGGTAAATTTTGTAAGTTGAACCAATTTATTTGCAAAATAACTTATGAGATTAATGTACATGATGAGTAGCATATTTAAACAGAAATCTGTACGTATTCATGTATTTTGGCCTTTGTTAGAACTAATTAAAGTATTTAGTCCTTTATATTCAGCAGAAAAAATTCTGCTTTTAAAATTAAAAGAAAACAGTCATTTAATTGAGTCTTACGTGACACCCAGAATGGAAACCCAGACGAGCTGTTTTTAAACTGGAACTGCTAGTAATTTCGAACAATTGCCATTTTTACAACAACACGTAAGCTTCAAGGTCAGAAAGTTCCATTCTTTTCAGTAATTTTGCTCAATAATCCAAACGTTATTTATTTATTCGAATATATTCTTCTTCCCAATACTAAGTTTTGCACTAATAATATTAATGTAAAAATGAAATACGGCATTAGGTCTAGAATTCAAAAGACAGTAAAATATATTTAGTTCAACATCACTTAGATTTGTTTTACTGAAAGAGGGTTATCAAAAAACAAATCATACAAACTACGATGATTACGAAACATTTTTTAACGTGAAATGTGTGACTCATTTAATTTTAATTATCGCAAGAGAAATACTTTTTAAATCTTATAACTAAATATTTTCTATATTTATATATGCTTTTTTGAACAGTATTTGGCTTTCCATTAATGTGTTTGGTTTTCAAAAAATCATTTAAGAAAATTATTTTAGGATCCCAGTAAAATTTCTACCACCTAAAAAGAATAATTTTAGTTTCGTATAGCCAACCATTTGTTGAAAATTACTAAAAAGTTGCATTTCAAATTCTATATAGAGAATAACTTGAGATATTGGAATGTTTGATCAGGCGAATCCACATTGCTTGGAAGTTCCTGTGTGGCTCTCATTAATGAAAGTAATGATATTTTAGTTAAATGTAATATGAAAAAAAATTCACACTTTCGAGTAAGGATAATTTATAATTTGCGTTTAAATGTTTTCAACAGAATTTAAAGCAAGTTGTAAATTAATTACATTCTTATTTATTTTATGTTATGAGAAGATTGCACGGGCAGCTGCCTACGGGGGGGTGGACATTGGGTGGAGGACTTTTTAAGGGGTTCTAACGTGTATATTTGGAGAAAACCGCCCAAAACTCGAGACCGTTAGATCGACAGATGAGCGTAGGCCCGTACTCGGGATCTTCACACTACCATGTTCGACTATCTAGAATGGTCAGTGTCTTATCCTCTCAGCCATGGTGGGATTTTAATTGCGTTCTATCCTCCCCCAGAGCTGTTACAATGGCACCCATGGCACCATGGAAAAGTACATCTCCTTTCATGAATTCAAATTTTACGAAGCATGTTCCATTATTTGTAGTAAAACTCTTGTGTCCGAAGCCCACTTACATTTTTGATCAGTAAATACAATTTTATTGAATATTTATCAATCATTAATTTACTTAACCAGTCTGCCCGTACAGCGTACGAACTTCGCTTCAACTGATGAGGTAATTAAAACATTGTAATTGACAGACGTGATAGGTACTTATGCGAGCTATTTTACTAGGTTTTTTTTTTTTTTAAGCACCAAAGTGCTATTAATTTCAACCTTGCTTTTTGTGTAGACACGATTTTGGTACAATTTTCTCGTCGAGTCACTTTTGAAATGTGTTTGCCAGATAACGTGGAGGGGGGGGGGAAGGCGTTAATAAAATGTTGAAAGTCGCACAAGGTTTGTAATTTTTGATAAATGATCGCTAAACGGGGTGCCAAAATGCGACAATTTATTATAAATATATTTTGAGTATAGTTAGAAAACGCCTGGTGAATATTTAGTAGACGATTTAAATATAGATTTTAATTCCGAAGAAGTGTTTTATAGAATAGTGAAAACAAATACGGTACACATCACAGATTACGATACACTTTCCAAATGGTATTTATAAAGGTGAAGTGTAGTTTGACTATGCCTGGCGAAAATTGTTAAACAGTTTTGGTAGGCGATTTTAATATAGATTTCTATTCCGAAGAAGTGTTTTTTGGAACAAAGAAGGAAAACATGATACACTCATGGATTATGATGCTCATTCCAAACAGTATTTAAAATGTCTACGAGATATATTTGGAATATGCCTATAGTTCGAATATGCCTGGTGAAAATTTTAAAACAGTATCAATAGTCGTAGGTTAAGATAGATTTGGATTCCAAAGATGTGCTTTATGGTTCAAGAAAGAGTTGATTCCTATTTTAACGCCCCTACTTTCGCCAACCTAAAAATTCCCCGCCCTTTGCCGAGCTTGGAAGTCATGGGTCTCTAGGAGTTATGCACAAGTTTCAACGCTCCCTAAACAACTACATGAAAACTAAAGTGAACAAATTAGTGATAAACGCACTAGTTAAGGAATTTGAAGACAATTATTAAAACTACATTAAATGGCAACCCAAAATAAATAAAAATGTAACGGAATGCTGTACTTATAGGTTGTTCCAAATCGCCATTTTAATTCTAAATTACGAGTGCCACATAAATACAAAAAATCGTCATGGTTACTCTATATTAGTGATGGGCATGAATGAATGAAATTAATCGATTAATCGATTATTAAATCCATTCGAATCAATCGATTTCGAAAAATTTATTCGAACGTCCAGCACATAGCATTCGAATAGCATCGGTGAAACGAGTACTCGCGAATTACTCGTTTACTCGATATACTCGTTATACTCGTTTCACTATTCGAGTAGTATTCACGATTAATCGCGAGTACTCGTTTCCTATACTCGTTTCCTATTCACTATTCGTTTCACTCGATAGTATTCACTACTCATTTTACTCGGTTCATTCGATAGTATTCACTACTCGTTTTACTCGGTCCATTCGATAGTATTCACTACTCGTTTTACTCGGTCCATTCGATAGTATTCACTACTCGTTTTACTCGGTCCATTCGATAGTATTCACTACTCGTTTTACTCGGTCCATTCGATAGTATTCACTACTCGTTTTACTCGGTTCATTCGACAGTATTCACTACTCATTTTACTCGGTTCATTCGACAGTATTCACTAATTGTTCGGTTAAGGGTAGGAGCTCTCATTAAAACACCCGGACTCATGCAGTAGCAGATGCAGGATTTTATATCGGGGAATGCGCGGGTGGGGGCTGTGTATCAATTTATTAAGTAAGTTTCAATTGCAAGCTAAATATTAAATTGGGGGGTGCAGCCCCCTCAGCCTCCTCACGATTAATCGCGATTAATCGTGAATACAGTTCGAATAGTGAAGCGATTAACAGCGAAAACTGTAATCGCATTTAACCGCGAATACATTTCGGATTGTGAAAACGGTTAATCGCGAATCCAATTTGAATTGCGAAATCGCCATTAATCGCTTCACTGTTCGAATAGTGAAATCGCGATTAACCATGAATACCATTCATTCAACAGTTTTTGTAGGTGATTTTAATGTAGATTTCAGTTCCAAAGGAGCGTTTTATGGAACAAGGAAAACAAACGGTTCAGTCATGTATTTTGATACACAGTGCCAGATTTAGAAGTGTGGAGACCCTGGAGCAACAAAGGAGTGTTGGCCCCTAATTATTTCTCAAACAAGTTAAAAGAAATTTTTGACGACTAGTGTGGCAAAGTGGGTTCTCCGTTAACTCATAGCCTAGAGGTCCAGGATTCGATTACTATACTCCGTAACATGATACATTATATATATTGTATATTTATTTTCGATCTGGGTGAATTCATTTTTACCTCCTTGTACGGAATATAAAGAAGTAATGTAATCCCGAAAAATTTCTGAGTCCAGATTTCGCCGAAAAAACAGATTTTGACTGCCGCTAAATTTACTTTTAAGATTTTTTTCAATGCATCTCATACGCTAGCATGCACGTTCATATAAATGTGTCTGCAACCCATTTTGACCAACAAAGAGTCTATTTTGACTAGTTTTTCCATGCCATCTATACGTACGTATGTATGTAATTCCCATATCTCAAAAATTATTGGTCGTAGAATGTTGAAACTTTATATTTAGGATTGCTGTAGCATATAGTTGTGAACCTCCCCTTTTGGTCAAACTCGACTGGGTAGTTTATCTACAGGGCAGCCCAAAAGATCCTAAATACATTACGCTCTATGTGCCGTAATTCATTAAAACGTATGAAATGATATACGCTGTTAAGGATTACAAAATGAACTTCTCCATCAAAAAAAATGTCTTTTACATTTATAGTTCTGCTACAGGAGCACTCAAAAGATTTCCAACACATTGCGGTCAGTGGCAGTTTTAGGAACATTCATCCACTTCAAGCACAATACCGTCCTACCATATAGGTAGGTAATGGTCCTACCCATGGGCGTAGCCAGCGAGGGGCAGGGTGGGGCAGCTGCCCCCCTAAAATGAGCTAGTCATAGTATCTGATTATGACAAACCGGGCATTCTCCGGTTAGACTCCATGTCCTGCCCCCCCCCTAATGAAAATCCTGGCTACGCCCTTCCCAGCAAACACACACCTGCTGGCGGAGTACCTTGCCAGTGCCTTTCTGCCATCACGTACAGCGCCGGCCCGGCACTGCAAAAAGTAACCGAATCGTACGAAAAGTGGTCGCCCGAGAAGTACCTTGCCAGAAGCCCGTTAAGGCAGCGGCACTCTGCTGGCATACTGCATGTGCCGGCCGTTACTCACAATAAAGGCACTGGCCCATTAAGTTTATAATGCCCAAAATGAAACGGCCGGGTGCCGGTTATTATTAAAAATAAAGGCACTGACCTGGTACCTTAACAGTGACTACAATGTAATGTAACGGTACCGGATTAGTGCCTATTTGCAGTAATGCTGCCATAATTAAAATACGAGCCAGTGGCGGATTCGGGGTAGGGGGCTTATTCATCAATCCCCACCCCCACCCAGAAAAAAAAAAAAAAACATTCCTTAAGGGTAACATTTTGAAAGATAAAAAACAACATAAATGAAAGATAAAAAACAGCAAAATCCGTTGGTCAATCGTTTGCAAATTATGTGCGCCTATCATTAGTGAATTGTGTGCAGTTTTCATAAACTGCAATTTTCTTACAAATTTGCAGTCGCAAAAGATTTTTTTGTGAGAAAGTCGGTAACACATTTCAGAACCAACATAAAATCATTTATAAACAGTTTAATTTCAATATTTCAGAGTTAGAGATTTTATAAATGAGTTATAATACTTTATGGTTGATATATATATATATGTGTGTGTGTGTGTGTGTGTATGTACTAATCAAAATCTTACAGGAAGTAATAATAAATAAAATTGTACTATGATTACACACAACTTTAGGGTAACATTTTGCTTTCTTGTACATTTTGTTTAGATCAAATTATTTTTTTAAATCTTAGCTATTCTGAAAAGAAATTTTCTGTATCTATATCTGTTGTATACTGCATGATTCAAATAATATGGAGGAAAGTACTTTTATACACTCAAATAAGTATCTAGTAACATCACCGACTTAAAAAAAGTCACCGGTTTAGTAGCTATTTTCTCAATTTTAGTTCCCAAAGTAGTAACATTTTTGAATGATTTTGTAGTTAAGAAATAAACATGCTTAATTTAGCTTTAAGAAGGATTGAATAAAATGATAAATTAAAAAAACTTCATATATATATATATAACAGAACATATAATACATTTATTTTTATAGTACGATTAAAAAAAAAAGATTATAATGTTTTCCGAAAGCTCAGTAGCAGCTTTAAAAAAAAGTGAGTTGACAAAAACCACACCAGATTTTCAAATGAGTCGCCTGGAGTATGGTGCAAGTAGCCAAAACTTTAAAATAGTATGAAAATGACGTTTTTTGGTTCGAAAAGTCGCCTAATCTTTAAATTAGTTGCTAAATTCACCGGTGGATACCGTGTGTACATAAAAACAGTAAAAGTAAAAATGTACCTGTAATATTTTCCCGATTGTTTAAAAAATGCAAAATCCAATTGTAAAACACTTTCTGTATCCATAACCAGCAAGATATCACTGCAGAAGCAAATCTTATTATAATTATTATTGCTCCTAACAGAGATATCTTACTAGTCTATAGCAATAACCTTCTCGAAAGTCTGCAACAACAACCGGAAAAACTGTATCCTAAAAAGCATATTTCATAACTGGCTTCCCGCTCAACGTTTCAAGATTTGCAAAACGAAATGAAACATCAACGTGATTTTATTTTAATACAAACAAACATCTTATAAACTAATTGGATGGCTAGGGGGAGGGGATGGACTGCCGATTTTATGCGACCTACCAAAAATAAGAACTGGAGCTAAAGTGATGTAGATGTTCTCACGGAGTGAAACAAAAAGCCTTAACATACAAACTTGGCAGTGCAGCGCTAACAAAAATACGCCAATATACAAAAATAGGCGAACGCAACCACAGCAGTTAAGAATAAATCAATGTATTTAATTCAGTAAACAAAAACAATTAGGCGCAGAAATTTAAAAGGGTTACCAAAACGTGTCAGTGAAGAACAACTCGATCATGACATCTCTGGGACACGTCTGAACTAGCAAAAATTAACAGCCTCGCCCAAAGAGAGCAGCTGCAAAAGAAATTCTTTTTAATGTACAGAATAAGAATTAGCAAAGCTGCGGTCATAAACCACAAAGAGCGAAACAGATTGAAAGAAATATGTAAATACTGGTTTATTGCTGAATTTCTAACAAAATAGCTGCAGGAGCTCTAATTTGTTTTATTGTAAATTTGAGCATTAATTACCTAATTTATATTTAAAAATTAAGTAATCTTTTGTTTTACCACTGCTATATTTAATTTAATAAAAAATGTCAATAGAAGCAATTATGTAGGCTGTTAAAATATTTAATTTAATCTAAAATTCTCTGAAGAAAAAAAGACTACAGGAGCTGAGCTCTCAAGCAAAACCCTGACTGGTCTTCGTGTAATACTCTCTAACATATTTCTGCACCCTAATTCGGTAGATTTTAAAAGGGGCTTAACGTAGAAAAAAGTCTTCAAATATGTTTTTCAGGAAAAGTTTAGCAAAATTGCAAAAAATTAATATAAATTATAAAAATGTTAAGATTAAAATTCATAATTCTGTACAAAGTGGGGGTTACATACTGTCATATACAGAGTGGAGGTTACACTGCCTGTGTAGTAAACATTTTTATAACATACTGAACTCGTTTGTATTATTTTAGTTTTTAGTACTAAAATATTTGAAGGCACAATATGAACTTCTCCCCTTACACCCCCCCCCCTCAAAAAAAAAAAAAAAAATTCTTTGCAGTGACCCTGCCTTTGGGTGCCCGGACATTATATCCCCTAACACTTCTACACCGTATGAATGTGAAACAATATTATTTAATTAAAATAACGAAATTTTATGCCAACACTACGAAATCTATACAGGCCCATTACTGCCAAATAGTGCTGGCCCGGTACATTTTAAGCAGTACCACGCCGTTAACTTTATTGTGCATGTCAGACACATGGCAGTTCGCCGTTACTAGTTTTGTACCTGCGCATATGCACTTTTCAGGCACTGGTACTCCAGTGACTTCCAGACGGTGGCAATCTACCTTGCTCCCGGTATACGGCACTTCGCCAGCACGACGGGTACCCGGCCGTCATTTTGCAGGCAGTTGTGTGTTTGCTGGGTTGATCCTACCTTGGGCTGGAAGATATTGGAATTTGATATATAGATATCGATACCATCATTCGCGATATATCGATATTTTTCACACTTAATTTTAGTATTTTTGAAATATAAGCAATCAAATAAACAAACCGTAAAACCACTTGCTATATTCAAAAATTAATTAAAATAGATTTTAACGAGTAATTTCTGGTGCTCTATTTAATTAAAATTGATATTTGAAGGGTCCAGGGGTAGAACGACTTTACAATAAAATTTTGCTTCTGAGAAAAACGAATTCGAGGGCCCGCAGTAAAGTGGTTTTCCGCATTATACCAAAACTTGAACCATTGTACCATAGCTTGTTTTTTTTTTTTCTCAATAGTGCATCTACCCCCAAAATAATTCAAGTTGTGATAGCGCTCATTTAAAGCTAGTGTTTAAACGCGAAATAAAAATACAGGGGCGCTTCGTATGACCCCCTGGGCCTGTAAGATTAAAAGGTTAAGTTTGGTGTCAAAGCATTCGAAATTCTATGTAACGATGGGGGTGTTGAGTCCAGGGGGGGTCGAGAATCAATAAAAACGCGCTCCGATGGATAGTTTCCGAGATATGCGTTAATTGTGGTAATTAGGCTAATAAACCATAATATAGATTTGATGCCAAAGGCTGGCAGCTTGGATGACCATGATCTTCCTTTAAGTTATGAGAGACCTCCAGCGGTATCGTTCATGGGGGACTTACGAGCCACGACAGATTTTACGTGCACCAGCTCCCGTTAATGTACACGGTACGGTACATTAACGGTACGGTCACGGTAATGTCCCGGTAATGTACACGGTAGATTAAATTATTATTTCCAATAAAAAATTTACTCTATCAGATATTATCGATCCAACCAATTGTCAGCAGCTCTATTGTCTATTGAAATAGCCGTTCGCGCATCATAATATCCTTTACTCAAAATCATCGTTAAATAATAACTACTATTGCACCTAGATATCTTCCGCGAGCAGTGACACACTATACGCTACATCCCCTTCGACATTAATGTTTCCTGCTTTCTTTCTGCGGAACTCCGAGGGAGGAAAAAACTATTCTCTACGATAACAAACACGCAGCAGCGATTCCCGTAGAGAAGCAGCTGTCTTTCCCGCGATCCAGTATCGCCATCAACGGAGGGAAAGCAGTAGCAAAAGCATCGCAAGCTGGTATCGATCACGGGATTTTCTTATCGCCGGCCTGTATTTTTGAACTTTATCGAATTCGAGATTTCACTGAAATGAAAAGGGGAATATCGGATATCTGATGTTGAAATAAAACCAATATGTCGGTATTTATCAATTTTTGGCCCAGCCCATATCAACGAATGACGACGAAAAAAAAAAAAAAGAAAGAAAGTAAAAAAAACAGCAATTAACAACCCAACTATTCACGGATAGTATGTGGGAGTGAGAGAAAGTAACACCACACCGCGATCCAGTATCAATAACAGAAACATGCGTATATGAGAAGCGTACTATTTAAAACTAAACAGCAAAAGTAGTAGTCTATAAGTGATAGTCACGTGTAAAGTAAGTACCCAGACACCATTAAGACAAAGATGATTGCAACTTCAATATATGTATTAGAGATGAGTTCGGGCTCACATTTTGAAGCCTGAGGCCGAGGACTTCTAATCCGAGCCCGCCCAAGCCCGAGCAATATTATTTAAGTCTGAGCCCGAACCCGAAAGTTCAGCTAAAGATAAATTCAATTAAATTCATTGATAGAATCCAATAAATTTTGCCGTTTGTGCAAATTAAAGACAAATTTAGGGCCCGTTCGAAAATTCACCGGCTGGTTATGCACTGGTGCTACCGGTATCGAACGCGCCCTAGTTGCAAACTTTTAATGCACTTTCTAATTCTTTATATCCATGTTTATCACTTTATCAAATGATGTCCGATCTCATGACTAGCTAAGCAATATAAGCCGTCGTTCTGAAATACCCGAAGAGCTTCACGCACCTTCTAGGCGCCCGTACTGTTTTTTTTTTTAAATAAGTAAATAAGTACGTTTATATTTTCCCCCATGAATCACTTTTAAAAATCTGTTTCAAGGAGTGTGTTCAACAAAGGAGGAATTTTTCACGACCCCGAGCTCGAAATCAATCGTGAATTACAAAGCCTGGGCTCTGGCTGAGCCCGTCTCATTTCTAATCTGTATACATTCTATTTTAACACAAAAATCGATATCCAATATTCAAATCCACGGACTTAAAGGAAAAAGAACAAATCTATTATTGCATCCTGCATCTGCTACTGCACGATCATTTAAAGCCATTAAATTCAAAAACGTTCAATCATCAATTCATTGGAGCTAATCTAATTCTAAAAACCCATCAAGCTCTAAAAACCATCCGCTCAGCACATAGCATTCGAATAACATCGGTAAAACGAGTACTCGCGATTAATCGTGAATACTACTCGAATAATGAAACGAGTAATCGAGTATAACGAGTAGTGAATACTATCGCGTGAACCGAGTAAAACGAGTAGTGAATACTATCGAGTGAACCGAGTGAAACGAGTAGTGAATACTACTCGAATAGGGAAACGAGTATATCGAGTAGTGAATACTATCGAGTGAAACGAGTAGTGAATACTACTCGATTAGGGAAACGAGTACTCGCGATTAATCGTGAATACTACTCGAATAGTGAAATCCCGAATATTCAATGTTCGATTACTTGATTATTGGCAATAATCGAAATCGATTAATCGATTATGGAAATCATTCGAATGGCACATCGACATCACTACTCTATATGTTTAATGATCGCCACCTTGGCGAGAGTTGGGGCGTTAAAGTAGAAATCAACCCAAGAAAGACAAGCACGGCACACTCATGGATTATGATGCACATTAGAAACAATATTTAAAACTGTGAAGTAGTTGCAATATACTTGGCGAAAACTGTAAAATAGTTTTAGTAGGCGATTTTAAGATAGATTTCGATTCCAAAGATGGTTTTTATAAAATGAGGAAGAAAAATACTGCTCACTCATGAATAATGATACACTTTCCAACCTTATGGAATAAGGAAGAAAATAGGTACGACGCATAAATTATGATACACTTTTAATATATAGCACTTTGGTGCGTATTTAAAATCTGAAAAGGTTTCAGATTTTTTTTTTTTTTTTTTTTGTATTCTTTTCGCGGTCTTCCTCATTTGCCTGCTTTCATCTTCCTTGGTCTACCTGGTGTTCTAGCTGGAGGGTTGCAACACTCTAGCTCGGGCTTTCCCCCCTCAGGGCTGCAAATCTCTGGCTGTTCATAGTCACCGTTTTTCCCCTCATTTTCCGAGGTTTTTTTTTTTTTTTTGGCTTCAACTAGTCTGACAGTACTCTGTACGAAAAAATGAACATTTTCTCCCTCTTTGATTTAGTCTTTTAAGAGTTTGTGAAGAAAGATGTGAAATAATCTCAGGGTTCGGCGAGTGGAAAATAAAATTGATTAAATAAAGGATGTTGCTGAAGTCTGCTTCGTCCTCTACCTAGTAGAATGCCAAGCTCCCTAGTTTTTTTCAAATTTCTCTAATATCTTTTTGGATTTAAAAAAGGCAGATTCTGCAGATTGAGCAGTGGCGTAGCCAAGGAGGGAGGATAGGAGGTCACACACCCCCTCCCCCGCGAGAATTTTTTTGCCATACAAAATCAGGGCGTCTACGGGTCATGAAAAATCATGAAAGGCATGAAAAAGTCATAAATTTTGCCTTTCAGACATGAATTTTTCCGTTTAAAAAAATCCCCTTTCCATGTCATTTGATATCAAATGGACATTTGAAACGGTCTTAACAAAGGAAATTTGTAAGTCTTTGCCATAACCGCAAGAGGGACGATTGTGAACGAAACAGAACTTGTTTGTTTTTGGGTGTATTCAGACTGCCACCTTTGAGTAACTCGAAAAAAACCCAAGTAGTTCACGATGGCAGATTTGAGCTTTCCGAGGAGATAAACAAAGCATTCACGCTTCCAAGCTGAGTAGCATTACCAAATGTATTTGTTAATTATACGAAATTCTACATTGCAGTGACATGTGCGACAATAATTTTTACAGTTTATTAAGATCATGAGAATCATGAAAAAGTCATGAAATTCAGTTTATGAAACCTGGTAGACACCCTGAAAATATATATACTTCATTCCCTTATCACACACACGTATACATGTATTTGAGTTGTAGTAGTCGTACCCCCCCCCCCCCTCCCATGAAAATTTTCTGGCTACGCCACTGAGATGGAGGCATTATTTGTTTATGAATTTTGGTGCTAAAGTTTATTTAATAAATGTCAAGCTCATCATTAATTATATGCAGTTCAAATTTTGTCTCATCTGGACCAAGAAGAACGCATTCTAGGAGGTCTCTAAAGTGAGAATCTCATTCCTTGCTAATGCTGCGCTTGTAGCATACCGTACTTGCAAAAAAAAAAAAAAAAAAAAAAGACATTAAGGAAATTGTTTTCAAAATCATACAATCGAAAATGATGCAAAATAATAGAAGTGAATATTTAAGGAAAGCTCCCATTTTCTCATTCTATTTGGTACGACTTAATTTTATACAGGAAAAAGTATGGCTCTTGTTAACATTTCTTTGTAAAATAAAACAAGAAGCATTAATAGTTAAAGGAGTAAGAATAAGAAATTTATAAAGGCCAAAAAGAATGCATATGAAGCTTAAGTATTTTATTATATAAAAATAATTGTACAAAGACGTAAAAAATATTTTATCCGCTTGAAACAGGAGAAAATAAAATCCAACACTCAAGTTACGTACTGGTATCATTTCCATTGGTGTAGTTAGCTGTAGTTTGAGCTAGAATATTATTTTGAAAAATTATCCTATCAAGTGATTTTCCAACGTTTTGAAAGAAATTTTTAGTTCCTGTTTGAGGCTCTGAGGAATTTTCATTTCTTTGGTCTCCAAGGATATTCTGCAGAAGTGATTTAGGTCCTTGAAGAATTTGAGAAAAACGCCCCTCTTGAATATCTCTGATAAAATTCCGTGTTTTAAACTCTTCAGAGTTAACTGCAGACGAAAACTCTTGAGAACTTGGTCCAAGATCTTTTAAAATACTGTTGAGAGTAGAGTTAAAAATTTCCAATATTTTCATTCTTTCCTGAAGAAGTGAAAAAAAGAAAAAAAATTGCTATATTGAATTAGTCAAAAAAGTTTTTCATTTTTTTTTTTATACAATATGCTCAATGTAGAAATGGCGAAAGAAATGTAGATAAGCTAGCTTTACAAACTGATCCTTATCTGATCTACCCTAAGGTCAGGGCGAAAGACGTCAGCAGTAAAGAGTCGAGTGCTTCTTCTAAAAATGTCTGAAAACCCCTGGATTAGAGAATTATAGCAAAAAAAAAAATTAAAAACTGTTTTTAAGTGATAAGGATCATTTTTCAGAAATTCGAATTCAATTAGGTTTTTTTTATGCTACAAATACATTCATAAGGAAAGCTGTTAATTTTATGTAAAAGTCTATTCATTTGAAAGAAAGTAAGATTTTTATTTTGGTCGACTTGTTCCATGTATAAGCATAATTGTAGGAATTACAAAAGTGTCTTTTCTACTTTGAACAACTAAGAGCTTGTTCGTTCCAACCTCTCACAAGTAGATCAAATCCTCCTCCCCCATCCTTTCCCAAGAACACGTAAGAAAAAATCCTTAAACTGGCATCTTAAACTTTTAGTTGGGATGCAGATAATAAATACAGTGGAACCTGTCTAATGTTATAGCCTTCAAGAGCAGGACTGCTAGATTGGACTTTATAAAGACCAAATTCATGAAACCAGCGTTTCCAAATTGGTGTTCTTTCAAAGGCCAAATTAATGAATTTGCGCTCCCCCCCCAAAAAAAAAAACAATCTGGCAACCCTGATTTGACGCCTTAACGCTGTAAGGTATTTCATGTAATATTAAAATAATAAACACCCAAAATTTTTCTTTTGGCCTTTAGGATTCAGTCTGGCAACCTTGATCGAGAATAAACTAACCACCTAACAAAATGATCACTTAACCAGGTTCCACCGTGAATGAATCTAATTTCGCATTTCTCTTTAGAGACAAATGTTCTCTATTGATGGAGTTGGTAGTGTATTTCTCAGTTAAGTTCATTCACTACCTGTAAAGCTGCGAAATCGCATATCTGACTATTTCCTATCAAGAAACTTAGGGCGTCTCCGATTGTCGTTTCTCTTTACGTGTTCTTGGGGTACATTAGAGTTGGCTTTGTGAGTTGGCTCGAACAAGCCTTAATTATATTTATAATCAGTTTTCAAAATGCTAGTCAAGCGGTTTTAATACTAACTGACAAGATTATGTATCCCTACTTTAAATTTCGCCTAATGTGCCAGGGTATTCAAAACTTATAGCCCCATAGTCTTAAATTTTCCAAACGATTTCGGACACAGAGGCTTTTTTATTTATATAAATGATAATACAGGCATAAAAAACAATACGTTTCTAATAAATCTGATATATGGGCTTGTTTCTTGTTGCAATTTGATTTGATTTTACAAGAAGGCGCGGCTTCAAGGAAGCTGATTTCAATGATGTTTGGCATGTGAAAATTCTACGTGTAAAATATTAAGACTGGGGATGGACGCAAGACTGCGAGACGAAACTTCTTATAGTCACGCGATTTTGCGAGACGAGACAACCGAGTGGGAGACAGGGCCGCAAGACCGGTCCCACATATTGTCCGACATCGAAATGTCTTTATTTTTACTTAATTGAAAGAAGTAAAAGATTCAGTCATCTCTCATTTATCGGGGTATCGCATACTGTACGATACCAAAATGCCTTCATTTTTACTTATAATTACGTTTTTTAAGTTTACACTATTAAATTTACTAAGTGAAAGCAGCACAGTCGTCCTTCTCTCAGCACGGTTGTTGTCGTTAGAGCATGTGTTCGGATTTGTGTGCTTGGCAACGAGGAACCGCTTATAAATCCACGTCAAAGAAAGGACAAACAAGGGGGGAAAAATGCCTTGGGGGATGACTTTTCTGGGTATCTAGCGCGTATTCACGTTACATCTGGAGAAAACCGCCCCAAACTCCAGACCGCTAGACCGACGGCTCCGCGAGAGGACAGAACCCTGTTCCTCCACATGAGCCATCTACCAATGTCAGTGGCTTTAACCACTATGCTACACATTGGTTCATCACGGTTCGCATACTGTATCATGCGTAGGGAAGACGCAGACGAGACGGGACGGGACGGGACAGGACTTCTCGCGGTCTCGCCCTTTTGCAAGAGGAGACCACGCGACCAGACTTTGATGCGAAACTGCGTGACTAGACGAAATGAGACAGCCATTTTTAGCGTCCAGACAGCGTCCATCCCTAACTAAGATGCAATACTCAAATATAATTTAGAAAAAATATATTCGAACCACTTCACTGAAACTTTTTATCTCATGGAGAACAGCATAGTTCTACAAGTGACACAGCCTACGCCAACCAACCAACTGTCCAACCACGGCACTATGTACAGGCAGTTTTGAAGGATTTTAGGTTCCAAGGTTTTTTCTCGAAATTCGCTTTGAGGATTTTTATAAAATTAATATATTATTTTAATCGGTGCTTAAATCTGAGAGTAACGTCGCACGTTTATTTAGGAAAACTAGATTTTTTTTATTTAATCCAGTTTAAAGATGGGACTATTTATCTCCCTCATATTAATACTGAAACAACTTCAAATGCGCAGTGATACGATACGAATGTATGAATACAGTTCTGTTGGCTGTTACCTGTTGCATTCTGCGGTCGGGGAATAGCAAGCATTGTTCTTAATTTTTTTTAACTTTTACTAAAAGATATTCTTGATCCATGATGATTAACCCTTAAAATGCCTGAAATTTTGAAAATAAATTTAAAAATGTTTTTTGGCTTTCATTTTATAAGTAAATCATGGAGAAAATACTTTTAATTTTCATACTTAGTTTTAGGTATGGCTCACGGCTGAAAAACAGTTTGCTGCCAATCGGCAACACTGGGCATAGTTGCAGTGGCGCACCCAGGATTTTAGTTTAGGGGGGGCTGGGCTACATACAAATACTGCTGAAGTCGGTCATCGTGACCTTGGTTAGTTAAAACTCTCTTATAACGTCAAAATATTCGGTACCACTTGACTGTCCGTAGAACACAAGCAATGTAACTCATTATACAGTCATAAATAATTATCGGATCTTTTAAGCGAAGTTGTAACCGTGTGTAACAGTGTTTCAACTAACTGTAAATAAGCATTTATTTAAAAACTTTTTTAAATAAATGCTTATTTACAGTTACATTGTCTTTTGTTTAGAAATAATTTGAAGACAATTAAAAAAAGAAAAACTAAAAAAATTAATTCATTAGCGACAATTTTCATTTTTTAACGCTTCTCACTTCTAACTTTCTACCTTTAGGGGGGGCTTCAGCCCCCATAGCCCCCTCCGTGGGTGCGCCTAAGCATAGTTGAAAAAATTTTTCTTAATACAATTTTGTAATATCAAACTCGCATGAATTTTAAAAACTATGATAAAGAATTTCCACAAAGTACATTAAAAGTAATTAATTCTTATTACAAATGCAAAAATTTATTGCAAATATTTATTGCAAAACATTGCAAATATCAGCGTGAAATGTAAAATAGTTTTTTTTTTATGATACTTGACAATATGATTACCAACTACTTAGTTCAAGAATTGTATTGAAATGTTTGAAACATTTTTTATTAAACAGTCTAACACCAAATTATGCACTTTTTGTTACTGTGTATCCTTTGCAGTTTGGTAATTTGTGAGAATAATTTGTAGAAAAATATAAGAAACAACATACAATAATAAATAAACTACAAAATCTAAGTACTAGTTTCATTCAAATTTAAGTCAAATATATTCAGATATCTTATTCCTCACAATCAAAAACCAAAACTGCCCATTGTTCTCCAGGCTTAGTGGAACTTTATTATGCCTGTTGTTGCCAACAAATATTTTGAAGTGGAATACCCAAATGCAATTACGAAAATGAGCTATACACTTTACATTTCCCACACAAAAATTTTAATTGATCACTGCGGAACAAAACAGGGTATTAGCAAGCTTCCTAACAAAAACACATGTAGCTACTATTGAAAAATTACATGCATCTTTATTCTTAAACAGCACTAGTGCTGCAATCTATGTGTTGAAAATTGATTTAATGATATTTTCCGTATGTATTTTATTGGCAACATCAGGCAGAGCTTCAATATTATTCTACTAGTATAGTTAAAGGCTAAATTGGGTATGTTGCCGAAAGGCAACACACGGCTTTTAAGGGTTAAATATTTCATGCACGACCATACGTGAAATAACTTGTTTCATCGTCAATAAAAATGTTTCAAGACACACAGAAACAGAGCAATTGAGAAATATTAGTGAAAAGTCGTGGCGCCATCTACATTATCATAAAGAAAGTGATTGATTAAATAAATAAGGATTCTGTGAATTTTAGCTACAACTCATCAGTATTATCGATAAACTCTAAAGAATATTCCTATTCTTCTTAAGCATTTGCCAGAATGCTGAAAAATGCCAATATATTGTTAATACTAGAAAATTAACTTGACTGATGATGCGCAACAAGTACTTTTTTAATTTGTGTAAATCAGGTTAGTTTTCAAATATTTTAAAACCACTTTTTCTTGGATGTTCTATTTATATTTCCTGTATTTTAATTATTTTGTATGAACACATATTTCGATATTTATTTTTAATTACTGAAAAGAAAAAGAATCGCCTTTAACTTAGAGCAAAGTTTAGGGAATTGGTATTTATTTTTATAACTACTAGGGGCCAAGGCCTCCAGACTCGCTACGCTCGCTTTTCGTAAGAGGCATTCGGCATCTAATAAGGCCGATTCGTAAAAAAGACATAATTTCAAGAGACAAAACCCGAAGATTGTATCAGATAGAATGTTACTGAGCTACTCATTGCTTGGTTCTTGCATGTTCATTGGTACACAAAAAATTTCAACTTCACAGTACATTCGACCCCGTCCATAACACTGAAGATATTTTGTTATGGGAATCCGTGTTGTACGGGTCCTGAGGTATACTCCACCTGGAGTGCGGACTCCGCTTATAATCGCTGGAAAAATTATTTGCAGATCCTCATAAACACAATGATATTTAATGTTGCCATTCAAAAGTTATATTAATTAGGAGATAAAGCGTAATAAAATCAGAACATCTGTTTCAGCTGTATTTTTAATAATGTAAAACCTATTGGAAACCTTGCGAATTTGCCACACATGGCGATTTTTCATTATTTGGCGTCTTGCGTACATGTAAAGTTAATAAAAGCTACACGGAACAGATAGGATAGCTTGCCACCAATGGCGACTTTTCATTATTTGGCGATTTACACATGCTCACAACCTATAATTACTGTTCATTTAAGGTTATCGGAAAACTTATCCATATTTTCATTTACATAATCGTTTGCAGATTGGCGTACTTAGCACCACGAATTATTACCATCTCGTCGCGCTAGCAAATATCCAAAGTGTACTATAATTGCTATAATGGCATAGTTAACGCCGCCAAATATTTCTACTGGTTGCAAATAATCCAGCTGGACCGAACCGGCTTTAAAATAATCTGCATTTTAATTATTTTTCATTTTCAAGATATTAGTTATTCTGTTTTGGAAAAACGAATAATCGATAATTCTAAACTCCTGTTGTCTAAGCGAACTTACTATTTGAAAATTGTCAACTTTGTGTAACACATTTTGAGTTACCTATTTCATATAGTTTTTATTTTGGCGTAAAAGGGGTGTATTTCTACTTCATGTTTGACAATTTTACGTGATACTACATACTTGGAAACGCTTTGTTGCAAAGGAATGAATGATTTTATGCAAAATCTGGCAACCATTCTGTTTATTTTTTCAGTTTTTTATTAATATCTTCTAAAATAATTCGATTTTCGAAATTTAAGTCAGCTTATCAGGTTCCTCGGAATTTTTCGAATCTGTGGGCATCTTAGTCGAAACTTAAATCCCCACAGTTTAGGAGGAGATAGGCCAACAAGCTTTGACAGCGCCAGCGGACTTCACATTTTTTTAGAATAGAGAGATACAATATTTTATCTTCCCACGCATTCACCATAAAGTAAGGTCTTAAGGTAATTGGCTTGTTATAAAAGAGAAAAGATTTAAAAAATTCATAATAGCAATATTTTAATGAATTAAGAATTAGTTATAGTATATGTTATGGTCTCAGAATATATATATTTCTTAGATACCTAATAATATGGCATTGGCAAAACTGGATGGGTATGGGCTTGGAGATTTAAACTTTCCCTCAAATAAGACTCTGCTTTACCGCTTTTAGGTTGAAAAAAAACTGCTAAAGCTTTTTTTTTTTTTTTTAATTAACCTCACTCAAATAGTTTCTACGCACGCAAAAAACTTAAACAGCATGAAAATTCTGAATGCTACGTACATATGTATTAAAAAAGCAATATGTAAAAATTGCTTAACCCTTTGAGGCGCAACCCTTTCCCAATGCTGAAAAAAGGGCAGCTGTTGCCATCGCTCGACTTAACTACCAGCAAGATGGCGGACGATCGAAACGTTCATCGCGTGCCACAGATCTAGAGACCCTTTTTTCACGACAGCTGGCTGTGCCGCCGCACAGCCAGCTGCGTCAAAAAAGGGTCTCTAGATCTGTGACACGTGATGAACGTTTCGATCGTCCGCCATCTTGCTGGTAGTTAAGTCGAGCGATGGCAACGGCTGCCCTTTTTACAGCATTGGGCAATCTAGCCTGCTGTTATCGAATTCTTCCATTTTTCAGCAGATGTCAGTGCTGTTAAAAATAATCGTGACAATTTTTTTACGGGAAACGACGTGCTGAAAAGTAAAGGATTCCCGTGGAGCTATGTCACCCGCAACTATTTTTATAGAAATCAAATTTATTCTTCGTGACTGGCAACAGTCAAAACGTCAGAGTTTGGTGTTCGCAGAGCGGGATCACTGCGCGTTAAATGGTTAATCTATTAGTTGAATTAATTATTAATAAAAGAGAGAGTAACGTGATTGCTTGCTCTTATCAAACACATCCTCTAGATGATATATCAGTTTCAAAAAGGGGAAATATGTTTTACAGTTATCAGTAAAAAGCATATTTACTGGGTTATATAACATGTTATTTAGAATAAGCCAACTGCCTTAGCCAAATGAAAGCCGATCATAGAGTGTTTCTCCCCCCCTCAAAAGAAGTATCAAAGTACCTCGGTGTAAGCTGAATGTCCTCTTATATAATGATGTCTATAACAAATTGCATTTAGAAGTTAACACAATTTGAAAGAAATAAACAAAGTATCTTATATTGAATGATTCGCTTTTTAAAGGGAACATTTTATTTATGAAATAGAAATAAGAAATTTTACTTGCAATGGAATACTACTTTTATTTTTATTTTTTAAGAGAGTGTGTACAAGACCCAAATGTTTTTTTAGGGTATGAATTTCATTCTCCTTATACTAGTTTCATTTTAAAATATCTATAACATTTTAACCCAACTTCTTGAACCCAACTGCATATGCCCTTTATACACTTTACACTGCTTATTATTATTATACCAGAATTTTCAACAATAATATTCTGAAACTCAACTGGCAAATCTTCATTTTTTTTTTTTACTTCTGTCACGAGCAAGATGAAAGTAAAATGAAAATTTTCTTGCATACGCATTCTGTTTAGTTTCGCATACGAAACTGAACTGTGATTATCCCAACAAGGAGGGTGAAGAGAGACGTATGTCAGAGAGGAATAGCAAATGAATCGGTGAGTGCAGAAACCACCTCAGTCACAAAAAAGAAATTTTTTTCAGGATAGAGAAAAAACTTCATAAATTAGGTAATATTTGCATGACAGAAATATAAATGCATGTTATGACAGAGGAAAAAAATAAGTTTAAATATTTGAAAATTTGGAGGAGTTATGAAGTTTTTTCTCTCTCCTGAAAAAAATTTCCTTTTTGTGACTGAGGTGGTTTCTGCACTCACGGATTGAAATGGCAAAAGTGCTTTATCCGCTACCGCTATGCTTGAATTAAAGTATAGTTTGGAAGTATGCTACCCGGCGTCTCCAAAGACTGATGATCTTTCATACACTTACGGTTAATTACCAAATATGCGAGAAGTGCTTGAATAGCCAACTCATAAAAGTGATGTCATGTTGTCATGTTTTCTCTTGTTCCTCTCTCTCTCTCTCTCTCTCTAATATATATATATATATATATATATAGCTTGTTGCGACTTTTTTAATCAAGTACTCTGATAATGCATGAAAACGGATTTGTATATTTATTTGCATAACTTAGTGTCCAGAAAACTTAATAAATTAGTTTTACGGACGAATTTCAGATCTTCTGATCATACCCTTAAAAAGCATTTATATCCCCATACAAAAACTCATAACGGGTTAAAAGTTTGTGACGCAGCATTTTGCTTTATAGCTATACGAATTTTAAGTATAAGTCTTAACAATAATGATATCAAACTGGAGAGATGCCCTGGTATGACTTAGTTTTTTAAAATTCCAATTACTTTTGTTTTATTTTCTAAAAAAGATTTACACATTCAAGCAATGCTTTTAATTATCAAATACACTGTCAAATATATTACGCTTTCACTGAGCCTATATTATGTATTCACATGAATTTAATCCAATGATTTATCTCTTGCGTCGCACTATTCAAAAGGGCAAGAAAAATTAGCAGAAATATTTTCTTGGTAACCCACTATGTATTTGAATACATTTTAGTTAGTTTGGATACTATGACACAAAGTAAATATTTACATAAATTCCACTTTCCCTTTTGGATAGAGTGACGCAAAAGATAAATTATCGAAATACATTCGTTTGAATACATAATATAGGCTCAGTGAAAGTGAGATATTTGACAGTGTATTTGATAATTAAAAGCATTGCTTAAATGTGTAAATCTTTAGAAAATAAGAGTAACGGTAATGGAATTTAAAAACGTACCTCATAAAGTCACACCGGTGCGTCACTCAAAACTTGATATTTTTAAGACCCATATTTAAAATTCATATAGCTTAAAGAAGAATATTGTGTCACAAACTCAACCGGTTAAGGGTTTTTGTATGGGGGTGTAAATTGCACGCAACTTCACGTGCGCATCCGTGACTGGATTGATAAGGCTCAGGACTAACTCTGGCACAGCAAGATATTCGAAACAGTGACGTCAAACTTTATTTTTTTATGCATTATTTTTCATAATTCCTTTATTAGAAGAATTAAGTTAATCTCTTTTTATTAGATTGAATTTAAAATAAAAAAGCATTTAAAAACCTTTTCCACTACTCCAAATGTAATATTTTTGTAATTGATATAGTTACTACTATTTGAAAAATAACATTTTGGAATTCAAATATTATATATGATAAAGATCACCGGTAGATAGTCTAAATTTTTTTCGTTTGAATGCTTTTAATCACAATTATCATTCAGGATCAAGTGCATCTGACGAAAATGCACAATACACAATTACACTCATAATGCACAATTTTGACTAAATACACAATTTTGCTTCAATAAATTGAATTGTACTACAAAAGCTTATATTTACAGTTTTACATTACGAAGTCTTTAAGTATCCTACTATACATACTTATGCTGATCCCTGACTCACTAACCATTCCGGGCAACTCATCCAAGATATAAAACTTTATCTTTTTGGAGTAATGGAGGTAACAGTTATGTAAGAAAAAAGCAATAACATCTACACCGTTTGTACGACCCGCTTGAAATTTTTCATAATTATGTATAAAAATATAGAAAACAATCTTCGCTAGTTTAAAAATCTGAAAATTCAACCGTTTTACTCATTTTAAAGCGATTTTTTTGTTATTTTCAGCTCCATTTTATTTCCGAGAGTACAAAAAAGTTAATCATTTGCGTGAGAAAATTAGCTATTTCAAGTGAGAATGACGTCATATTTGAAGTCACGGTCATCAATCTTTGAAGGAAAATCGGTTCGTTTAACCCATTAGCACCCAAATTTTTTCAGCACATTCTCAAATTATGTAGATGCCAGAAATGATAAATTTCCAACATTTGTGTGGTATGAAGAACGTAAATCTTTTTTTTCTAAAAATGTGAATAAGACAGGGAAATATTCCGATTTAAACTTGTTATCGCTGAGTATTTTGTGGAAATCTGATTTTTGGTTCAAGAAATTAAGCTAGAAAAATAAACCAATGCTTAAATATTTGAGTGACTTACAAATTTCGCGTTGGTCTAAAAATAGATCGCTGGGCGTTAATGGGTTAAAAGTTTACAGATTACATAGTTTAATTTTTTTCATTAAAATAATTGTCTGCTTGAAGTATTTATGTAAAAGGGGCTACACAAAAGGAAATCGTTCGATGCGAAATGTTTCCGTGCGTTTCCAGAAGAGCATGAAATTCGATTTGGGTCTATGATAAAAATTTAATACTAAGTTATTTTAGGTGGACGATGATCAAACAATTGCGTGAACACATGGCTTTAGTCAAATGTTTTTTTCTAGCGCCCGCTGTAATTGCCTGAAAAACGGGCTTCGTCTTCTAGTCCTAAATAATATTTGAATTGCAAAATGTGTTACTATATTCAAATAATAACAATTATAATAAATTATAAAAGTATTAGACTTGGAAAAGTAGAAGTTAAATTTAAAGTAAATAAAAAAAGAAACGAAAAAATGTACAAGTAATTAAAAAAATAATAGTAAATTATTCTAATAAACGAATTATAATGATTATGTATAAAACATAAAAAGATTTGCACAGCGGGGAGATTTGAACCCGTAACGTCAGAGTTCTAATTCTGAGCTTTACTAATCGCACCAATTTCACAAAGATCTACGAACATATAAATTTAGTACAGTTAATTTAAAAGATTAGATTTATTTTCAGAATGTATAAAAACTATAGAAAAAAAATCTTAAAATTTGAGAGAACAATCGCCTGTATAGTTAAAGACTAACTTTTGAAATAAAAATGACGACACTGTCACTTTAAAACTAACCTTTGTACAGTATATTTTATGTGTGATGTGTGTACTGTTAGTAAATTATAATTAGTTTTAAGAAACTGCAATTTATACTTATTCTTTCTATATTATGCACTTTTATTGTATTTTATCTGCTTTGAGGAAGTATTTACTTAAAATCACTTCTGAAACATACCCGTAGCGATACATTAGCATCCTCCAACATTGTTTTGCTTGACTGAAAAATATTACGACCCGTTATCATCTTTAAGAGCATCAACTGACTTTGAAGATAAGCATACGTTTGAGCAGTTACTTGTAAACTTCTTAGTGAGCATTCTGAAGATGTTGTTTTTGGTCGTGCAGGCAAAGTTGTCAGACTTCTATGGCCTGGGAAGAAACAATTTAGGTTACATAATAAGTATAGATAACCGGATTCATTACCACACTTCAGTTTATATTTTAATAAGAATTAGGGTAGGTTTTCGATAATTCTGACCAACATGATTAAAACAAAATCTTGATAAGTCTGATGTTTTGACAAAATTTTGGCAAGAAGAATTATAAGCTATGTTTCATCATAAATTTTAAGTAATTTTAAAGTAGTAAAAAAACTAACAGCATAATGTAATTTATAAATGGACTAGACAGTTCAGTATTAGAAAGGGAAAGTTTTCAGAAAAGCAAATTTATAAGAGAAAGAATGCTTAATGTGTTTCAGTGCCACGAGCATGTTTACGTTTACTAAAGGTAGATAATTTTTTTTTTAATTTATGGTAATTAAATCCACCTTAATAGAATAAGGACAAGATAATTATGGTTATATTTCAAAGCACATAAAAGTCATTCTCACTAGGAAAAATACATGTGTTAGTCTTAAATCATTTAAGAAACTATTTGAGAAATCTTAAAAAAAAAAAAAAAAAAAAAAAGACGTCTGTAAATTACTTTCAATTAAAACTGTTGCGATTCCTATATGTATTGATTGATTCCGAGAAGCTGAAACAATGATATTTCTACATAAGTGCCGGATATAGACTTAAGGAGAGCTATAACAATAATTATGATAAAGCAAAATGTCATCCTAAGGGAGTAGCTAATTAAATAATAAAGCTTATTTAATTTAAAGATAACATAAAGACAAAACTTGCATAATAAAGCAAAAGCGTTTCTTTAAAGCAATGTCTTTTTTTGTGTAAGGGTGGGGGGAAGCAAGCTCCCGAGCCCCTCCCCAGGAGTCACCTTTGCCGCGTCTTATTTAGATGCAGAATTGTGTTGTGGGATTACGGCCAATTACCTACACGTTAGATCTAGGCCGATGAGTAGGAGTGTCTGTATCGGGTCCTAACCCGTGTTTACGCTAAGTTTCGGAGGAAACCACGGAAGACTTCGAACGGTTAGGTCGGTGGACTCTACCTGGTTTTGAACCAGGCACCTTCCGTCTCCCCAGTCCAGAGCGCTATGCGCTCGGCCATTGGACGGGCATTTAGATGAAGAAAATAATTCTCTAGAAATTGTTGAAACTCGCTCTTACCCGTAAGTTTCAACTTTTTGAGACACTCAATTTTGCTTTGAAAATTATACTCCTACAGTGCTTTCCTAATTTCCAGTAGAATTTATAATTTGAGAAAATGTATTCAAAATAGTATAAATTTTTGTACGTGAATCGCACAAAAATTGCGGAAAGCAATTAAATGAAATTTACTGTATGAAAAGGCATAAGCAGTTATTGGCTATAAGTCTTCAACTTTTTTTTCAAAATTTTGAATGCAAGTGTAGCAAAACTTAATTTTATTTATTTCAAATAATGAAGAGGGGTATTGCGTTAAAGTGTCTGGAGCAAATGTTTTTTCCTCTTTTCGTACGGAGTAAAATCGTTCAAATATAACCAAATGAAACGTCAGTGTTAAATAGACTGATTGGTATATTAAAAGAATTCACCAGGATTTTTTCAAATATTAATATTTATTAAAAGCATCTTCCACTGTAATGACTTCTTGACGTTAAAAAGTATATTCCATAAAAAATAAACAGCTATTCATTTATTTATGTAATTTTTTTGAGGGGGGGGGTCGTTCTTAATATCTGACTTATTGCAATATTCAAATGCTTAATTTTAACAAACGCATGTTCAGTGCATTAAAACTCAGCTGGCAAAAACAACTTAGAATAGTCTCACTTATTTCTGATGTTCTATTGCATTTTTACGTGTTATTAATAATTAAGAATTACGTGTGTAATAAACCATAATTGCTATTTCTTTTAAAACTTGTTTAAAAGAAATTATCAGAAATATTATTTAAATGTTATGGATACATTGTACTTCAAATACATTTTTTTTTCAGATAATTTGACAATATTTAAGACGTTACACACAAATAAGAATGAATCACTACGAAGTCAAAACACTCCAACAAGTCTTTAAAAATATTGAGTACTTCATGCAATTTTGAAATAGGTAGTCCAATTCAAGAGAACGGATCTTGAATTTATTAAAATACTAGTTGTTAAAAAAAAAGGTCTTACTGGATTCATTTATTAGTCCATCAGAATTGGCAGCCATTCGATTTACGCTAGACTTCGCCCATACACCTTTGATTTTAAACAAAACAGTCATCCAATTAGATAGCTCTTGTAAGCGTAGACATGTACTTTGGTAAGTTGCGCGAGCTTGTTGTTCCAGTGCTTCTCGTCTTGAAATAGTTGTATTGTTTGCTTCGGTTTCACAATAACAGGTGTCTACAGCCCATACCACGAAGAGAAAAAAGTTACACCTCAAATACATTCTAAAGAGGAAAAGAAAATAAGTGAAGAGCAATTTTTAAGCATACTCTCAGAAATTTCAACTTTTAGTAAAATTTAGAAACTGAATGTAATCATTTCGTTCTTCTTGTTTTAATTATAATCTATTTAATTTCCACACTTAAAAAATTATACTACAGTGTTGGGTAACACGCGCTAGAAAAATAAACTGATTGAGGTGCCTCCCTCACTCTTTAAGTGGTTCAAATTGGGACTTTTAATGAAGAGGTTCAAATGAGGCAGCCATACAAAACTTCGAATGTGCGAGGTAGCAAGGGAAATTAAGTGGTTCAAATTCTGCATGGTGGAAAGAGGCGATCGTACAAAAACTTCGAATGTGTGAGGTATGAAGGAATGATGGTTTGCCATGTCCGAATCGTTTCCTGAAAGAGCGGCAGATAGCAGAGGAGGCATAAATCTTTTCGAGGAGTTTCTTCGTTGGGGAAGTAAGGAATTTTTGAATGTTGTTGGTGTTACATTCTTCAACAGATTAATAGCCATGGCATCAGGATGGCTTTTCGGGATGGGGGATTGATGAGTGAAAATAAATATAATCAGAGTGTACTGCATCACGCATTAAATACTAGAAAAAATTAATGAACGTTGTGTAAAAAAATATCTAAGTAATAGTTGGAAGCGGAAATATAAATAGTT